>OY755170.1:13008669-13246773 GCA_963576735.1 Bedellia somnulentella
ATTGTTTAAAATTACACTATAGTTAATTTAAAATGTTATATATATGATATATGTACAGTAAGCTGTACAGGGTAGACTGTAAGAGAGTCAAGGATCTTTGCTGATAAATGTTTACTTACAATTTTTAAGAGTCGTTCCAAACCTGCACATTTTTTGTCGCTGGACATAAAAACTGCCTTACATACACCTTCAAAATTCTCGCGCAACAAAATGGCTTCTAACAATACATTTTTTTCTAGGCTCCCCAGACCTAGAAGGCACAGAATCGGCGGGGGCAGAGCGTGCCTGGCGGGGAGCGGGGGCCGGGGGCCGCCGTGACCACTTTCCCAAAAAAGAGGCCTGGCACCCGGGGGGGGTTATCATCGTCTTATCCGTATTCGCCATCATGTACCTGGTCGCCGTGCTGTGGACGCGCTGCGGTCGCCGTCTGCGCCCCAGACGTCTGCTCTTGCTGGCCACCTAGCATCGAGCACCCGCTCGAGAGTGGGAACTTATTGATTCGACTACACCACAAGAACTAAGCGCGGCTAATCTATTAAAATTTTCTCGCAGAAGTTCGTTGACGGATGAAGATGACGAGGAGGTGTTTCTGCCGCTAACAGTTACTCGCGTCTAGTGTAGTAGTCTGTACATGCGTTTCTATGTTTATATAATAGCAAATAGTTTGTAACATAAGCAGGGAAAAGTTCATATCTCCTCAGTAATTAAATCAGTAAAAACAAGGTTTTATGAACGCATTATCCAATGACGTATTTCATTCTGGGTAAATTTCTCAGGGAATGAGCTTAACATTATCTAGGAATGGTAATAGAGTTTCTCTGTAATGTAATGAATAAAGCTAGTAGTCAACCATTTTCATTACACAGAGTTGAATCACTTTACTTTATTAATATTTTCAAATATATCCATGATGAAATAGAAATACTCAATGGGTCTCTTTGAACGGTAATCAGTAGTTTTGATGGTGTATAAGCGCAGGGTTATTCTAATTTTATGTTGTTTAAAACCTGTTCGTAGAATATAATATTTTTAATACTTTTGGCGTTTCCTGGTTCCTATTTTTTCAGATCAGTGTTATGGATTACGTTTATCATAATCGTTAAGTATTGTAATAGCAAAATAAAAATAATATTATTAATAGTAGTTAGTTTAATAATTTGATAAATATGCAAATTCTGTGATTGTCTATTGTTATGAAAAACTTTGGAAACTATTTGTTAGAAACCCTATTAAACTGATGTGATTTAATAATGAGTGAAACTCAACGGATTATATTAAAAAAATAAGAACAGATCTAATTTACGTCACAAATATTCAATATCAGTGCATTTGTGAAGCCGGCAAAGATCGAATAAAATTAAATATTTACCTTATTAGGTACTGTCCTTAATGTTTAATAACCACTTGGATTGTTTATGCTGAAGTGAAAGCACTAGGCACTTATAAAAAAAAATACATATTAGTTATCAATTGATATTTCTGGGAAGATTTGATAAAGTTATTTTTGGCTGGTTTGATACAAAAGTATATTTTATATTGTAATATTGTTGTTGTATATCGTAAGAGAATTTGTTTTTATATAATTTTTTTCTGGTTTTATGTAAGAGACGTGGTGTAATTAAGTAAAACCCAATTCTTAGTCATTTAATATTTTGCTAGGAACAAAGACATTTTATTTCATTCAGACTAGTAAATTTACTTTTCTTTATAAAGTTATAGGTTAAAACAAAATTATCCGTTTAAGTTGTACAAAGCTTTAATTATTGTGTAATAATTTATTATTTACGCTGTAAGTTAATTATTCATAATTTACTCATGTTTGAACATTCCTCGAAATGCATATTTTTATACCCTTTGAAAGAATGAGGTTGTGAGCTGAAGATAATATTGAAGTTGTAGAAATAAGTATGCTATGCTTGTTGAGCTATGGAAGATTGAAAAGTTAGGAGTAAAGAAAAGTATTAAAATAAATATATTTAATTAGGATAGTACTTCTGTGTGAGATAAATTGACGATTAAAGGAGCATAGATTGTATGTGAGCTCATGAAGAAGAATAGCATCGCCACGCAGCTCATTATGATATTAATTATATATCAATACTGTTACCATATTCATTTAACATGGACATTCATATATTTCAACCAAATGAGGTTCAGATGTTGTTATTTGTAAGTGAGATATCTTCTCAATAAATACTTTAACTATATGTTTACATTACCAAGATGCTAATAAATTCATTGACATACCGTTTGTTTTTTAACTAAACCTTTAGGAGGTTAATACGTGTAATTTAACTAATTTATTACTTTGGAGAGGGGTACATTACCTATGGATTGATAACATCCATCTTTACCGCAGAATGCTAGCTTCCTCCACTGTTTGTCCTGGGCAGGTTACCATAGGACCATTATTGTGCTCTCACAATTATAACCTACTTTATTTCCGAAAAATCGTAAAGTTAAGTGGGGAAAAGATGGTAAAATAAAGGTTGTTAGTGATGTGTCTCCAACCGCATCACCCAAAAATCACTTAAAATCGGCTTATCCGCTTATGCTGGCGATCGATAGTCTCTGCCTACCCCAATGGGAACTAACGGCGTAAAAATATGTATGTATGCTCCGCTGTTACGTCGCGCTGTTCACCCAGTGTAACTGCGGAGCATTTTTTTTCTCCCCAGTTACAGCAACGTCTTTTTGAAATGAATTTAACAATTCTACAGATATATGATCATAGACGAAACATGTCGTGGACTCAATACCGTTAGTGGCCTCTTACGTACACCCACCTGAAGAAATATAGTAGTGCTATTCTAAGCCGACACTACAAAGCTGATGAAACTCAACTTTCCAAAAGTGGCTGTGAAATTTCAAATTCGTTAGCTCAGGCTACCCCTTCTAGGGGTTTAAAGGGATACCCCCTTTAAACCCCTAGAAGGGGTAGCCTGAGCTAACGAATTAATGATGTAAAGCGGGACTTCTTCTCCTGCAGCATTGCCACAGAACATCACTGTGAAGCTGGTTTAGCTGCATTAATTATGACCATACCCCGCTACGAACTAGCAAATCCGTGGCAAATGACAATTGTTTATCAGGGTTAGCAACTATGATTTATTCGTTACATAGTTAATCGTACTTGATTAATGCATTTCACTGATAACCTTTTAACACCCTCTTTGGATAAACGTCATGTTAATATGATTAACGTGTGTACAGATCCACAATCTTTTCTTGGCCGGTAAGGGCGTCGCTGTCATCGATATTAGTATTGCCAGTAAATAAAAAATAACCATTATAAAGGAAATTATTGAACATCATACAGGCTAGTTTATTTATATATTGAAATGTCTTAATAAAACAATTTATATTATATTCATTTAATTAATAACTAGTTGCTGTGTAGTGTCGGCTTAGAATAGCACTACCCCATTTCTGCCGGTGGGTGTACATAAGAGGCGACTAACGGTGTTGGGGCTTTTAAGAGATTTTTGGGCGATGTGGTTGGAGACCCATCACCAATAACCTTTATTTTACTATCTTTACCCCACTCAACTTTCCAAAAGTGACTGAGGAGTTTCTAATTCCTTAGCTCTGGCTACCCCTTCTAGGGATTTACAGCTGTGAGTATATGTATGCAATAACTATTATTGTAAGTAAACAAGTTCGTTTAAATGAAAGCTAATTATATTTATTTAATTTTGCCCTTGTCTGTTATGTCTACCCCAATGACTGTGTATCCTAAATTTGCTGATCTTACCTTCCAAATGATGTCTGGAAGAGATCGCTTTTAGCGATAACACTGCCAATTGTACTTCTCTGCAAACTGTTTCATTATTTTATACTCAAGGATTTGTTATTTGTGACACTCAGAGTAAATAAGTGGGTAACTACATAAAAAAAAAATCCTGTAAATCAGAGGCTTACCTTGTCGTGTTTTGTATTTTACATTTCATATTCACACATAGATCCCCTAAAAAGGTGGCACAGAAAAAATAATTCTAAACATCAGATATCGTTTGGGTCACTCATTTTGCTGGGTCAGTGAATTTATGGGCACTTTTTTATTGCTTTTAACAGCCTTGTAACACATAACGTAACATAAACGTTCACGCCGAATACACCCGAAGGGGTTTGGCAGAGGTACTATACTTCTGAACATCACGTGACTTTGTCACCTGGTATTCAGAGTACCCACGTTTTGCATGGACAGTGTACTCACGTGATAGGGGGCAGGCCTATCGCCGTTTTGTACGAATACACTGTCAAACGACTAAGTACAACTCAGCCATGTGGGTTTCCTCACGATGTTTTCCCTCACCGTTATCAACCGTGATAAATTAACCACACATATGTCTTTAGAAAAGACTTATTGGTGTAGGCCCGATCCTGGATTTGAACACTAGTCGCTTGCACGTTAACCGGTGTTCTACCCATTGAGCTATCAATTCGTATTTGCCTTGTATTTTTATATATATGTCAGACAGCTCTGACTTAAGAAATGACACATTGGTACATCCCCGCATTAGGATTAGAACCCACGCATCAGTGTATACGAAGTGAAATCCTATTCGGGAGCATTTCCCCACTTCCCGTAACCCGCACCGCTATAGTTATGTGCGCACAACTTTTCGGACGGTGTTAGCCTACTTAGATAAAATTTAACAAAATAAATAATAATTATAATATTTTTTTATATTGAATACTGGAAATAAAAGCGTTTATTAATAAGTAAAGATACATCATAAAAAATAATTGTCTTTAAAAATCAGCTATAATATTATACATAAGTTTCCACTACAAAAAATATTATTGAAAGTGATAATTTATTTTATACGTAGGTCACCCTATAATTTTTATTTAGTTGAGAACTAACTGACAATGACAGGTCGAAATTTCAAAATGGCGACAGTAGTACCAGAGTCGCCGCCGGCCAAGAAAAGATTGTGGATCTGTATGATTCAAAGTGGTGTATTTCTTTCAATGCATATATGGAAAATAATATTATTATAGAGTCCAAATACGGTATTAAGTCCACGATATGTTTCGTCTATGATCATATATCTGTAGAGCTGTTAAATTCATGTCAAAAAGACGTAGGTGTAAGTGCGGAGAAAAAAAATGCTCCGCAGCAGTTACACTGGGTGAAAAGCGCGGTGTAACAGCGGAGCATACCCCGTTTAAAGCTGTGAGTATATGAATTTATATATATTTATTTCCGCCTGCAACTTCGTCCGCATATACTAATTTTATTTTGCAGTATATCTATTCATGATAATTCAAGCGACATGATAGTCCAGTGGGTAGAACACCCGCCCGAAAAACAGAAGGGCGTGAGTTCCAATCCTGGGACGGGCCTACACCAATTTGTCTTTTCTAAAGTCATATGTGTGGTTAATTTATCATGGTTGCTAACGGTGAGGGAAAACATCGTGAGGAAACCCACATGGCTGAGTTGTACTTAGTCATGTGACAGTGTATTCGTACAAAACGGCGATAGGCCTGCCCCCTATCACGTGAGTACACTGTCTAAGCAAAACGTGGGTACCTTCTCTGGAAACTAGATGGCGCTTGCCATGTGAGTTCAGGAGTATTGGTACCTCTGCCAACCTCTTCGGGGATAAACGGCGTGAACGTTTATGTTATGTTATGTTTATATCTATTCACTATACTATAAAATATACATAAAATTGAAAAGAATATACCTATTTTCGATACTTCTTTAGCCCCGCCAGTTCCCTTCCTCAGTAGGCCCTATTCCTAGTAAGGAAACTAACATAATTTCTATACCTCTAGTAACTAAGTATGGAAAATGTGATGAAGGCATTAAAAGAAGAGTGAAATAATGTAATGCGGTAAATGGAGCAATTAATAGTCTAATGACCAGTCAATCGGTGTCTGAAAAAGCTCGGATGGCTGTGCAATATGCTGTCGTGCGGCAGAAGAAACATAAAAGTAGAGTGAATGAAGTAGGGTTTAGGTCTTTTAGAAAAGTTTATGATGTTAGGTCATATGATCGAGTGAGAAATAGCGTGACTCATGAATGGTGTGGTGTGAGATATGATGAAAAGATAGAAAAAGGAATGCTAAGAAGAAGTTTGGGCACATAGAGAGCCACTACTCCCCACTGGGCTATCATAGTTGACAAAAATAGCTAACATTTGAGTGCTGCCGTGGTCGTTTACGCTCATAATCCTCTAGGTATCGATTCTGAACCGAAAATATATAAAAAAAACTGTTTGTTTTTTGAGCTCTGTGTAGTTTTCAGTGTCAATGTTGAGGCTTATCACGAGACAATATCACTAACCCACGTTTTCCTGTGTGAATAAGGTCTACATTTTAAGTTGAAAAACCTTACTCTTAATCTTCCCCCAGTTGGGGTAAGACTACCATTTTTACTTTCTTACAATTTCTTTAATCTAACAGCTTTGAACACACTTATGGATATAGCTATCAAAATCAGGCGACGACGTAATAGCTCAGTGGGTAGAAAAACCGCTTCTCGTGCTGACGACTAGTGTTCTAATCCTAGGTCGGGCCTACACCAATTTGTCTGTTCTAAAGACATATATATGTGTAGTTAATTCATCACGGTTGTTAACGCTGTGGGAAAACATCGAGAGGAAACCCACATGTCTGAGTTGTGTGAGTTGTTGTTAGTCATGTGACAGTGTATTCGTACAAAACGGTGATAGGCCTGCCCCCTATCACGTGAGTACACTGTGCAAGCAAAACGTGGGTACTCTAAACACCCGGTGGCAATGTCACTTGATGTTCAGAAGTATTAGTACCTCTGCCAAACCCTTCGGGGATATTCGGCGTGAACGTTTGAGTTTCATCATAAAACCCAATTTTTCACAAAAACAGTTTACTATGTTAGTCTTACTCTTACCCCACCTGAAATTATGTCTTTTTTTTAATACTATATTTTTAAGAATCGTTTGAAATCATATACAGTAGCGAAATCATTGGAATTATCTTGTAAATAAATAGTAAATTCATAATCGCAATCAAAATTATTAATCTATTTGTGTTCGTTTCTCTGTACACGTTCCCTTTTCTGAGTGTGTGCTCTTTTAAATACGTCTAAGCTTAGTACGTCTCCGTTTAATAAATAAAAAATAATTACTTTCCTATTTAAATAATTTGCGTACAAGGAAATGGATTATTTATTCAAATATACCACTTAAAAGACATTACTACTATCATATCACATTCAGCGGTATCTGTTTTGCGTTGCATTTCAAAAAACAACGTAACATTTTCCCGGATTTTTTATTCTGATCATCAGTTTCACCCTTTGCCTTTTTGGTTGCATTTTGTGTAGATGTATCAAGACTGTGTATTAGATCATCTAAAATCTTCAACTCTAACTCCTTATAGTCTGGAGGGCTAAGATCGAGGTAACTTGGAGGATACCAATTAAACTTGTGTTTTCGTTTCATATTTTCTCTCAATCTTTCGTTATGAGTGTTCAATACAGTTTCGATCCCGTGCCCTACATTGTATTGTGTGGGCGGAGGATTGAAGTTCAAATTTTTTGGAAAACGGACATCACGACTAAATGAATTGCTACGAACGGACGTGGAACATTTAGCAGCATGATAATCATAATAACCAGGACCGGGAGTTTCTAATCTGTTTGCAATGGATAATCAATCATTCCAAAAATTAAATCTTACTTCGGATGAACAAAATGGCGCCAAATATTGTAATTTCGGGGAACGGTAACTTACATTAGGCTGCTGGGTGTCTTTGGTTAAACAAATATTTATTTTATTTTTAATGCCTTGGATCCTTTTAGTTTTAGATCGAAACATCCAACTCGGTAATATACATGGCTTATTTTCAGGTTGTATTATATCATCTTCAGAGTTTTCGCCTTCATCAGTTTTACCATAATCAATACTATCCTTCCATCGTTTACTCGATATTCCAAAAGGACTTGTAAAGCAATTAACAATTTGGCACTTAGGTAATGATGGTAAATATTTTGCAGGACCAGGCCCTTCCTCTCGACAATCTATAAACCTCTTAGCTTTAACACCAAAACTTGCTGGTGCCGGTACGGGAGCATGGGATATCTTTAAAGGCAGGTCTGGAGGGTCAAAATTACGTTTAATAAAATGATCTGCTGGTCCAGGATACACAGTATCTTTTGGTTCCTTAAATCTTTGACTTTTGGGTCCACAATGAGTTGCTGTGTATCCAAGAGGTGAATTGATGGTATATGAAGCAGGGCCTGGCATATTATCCATTATTTGCTGGCGCTGAATTTCATCTACAAATCTTAATTGCTTAGAAATTCTTCTCCGGTATGACCGAAATTCATCGTTACAAAGATCATGCATATTTTGTTGTCTAGAAACTGAGTAATCAGAAGGGCCTGGGCTCTTTTTTGGGATTGGCTCAGTTCGTTTAGAAGTTCTTTTACTCCATTTGCAGCCGCGATAAAAAGCCGAGGACTCCTTGATATTAACATTATAGAACTTTGGACTTGGGTGTTGTTTTACATAGTTATTTATATCAGTATCTCGTGGTGGTCTACCCACAAACAGCTTTTTAGGTATACTTTTTTGACAAATTAATTCAATATCTTGTTGGCTGTCTACGCATTCACAGTCGTTTTGCTTATCGCACTCACAGATGAATTCTTCAATTAAAGGATTCTTTACATCTTGGTAAGGAAATCGAGGTGCTTTACATTGTAAGCTTGAATATGTGGGAACCTGATGTTCCATAGTATTATACATGGCGTGAGTGTATAATGCATTATTTTTCCCTGTAGTACGAATCGATAATGAGTTAAAAGGTGTTTTATTTTCTTTCGATTTAACTGCATTTGGATATTGATACTGTCCCGGATCGTAAAACCTTGGTATTTTTTTTGATTTGAGAAACCTAGAATCTAAACTGTAGGCCATCGGAATAACGTTATTGATTAAATAGATTAAAAGTTTACACTCATAAAAATAATAATCATTATTCTTGAACTCCGGGACACATCTGAATGCCCGAAGTGAAATACCTGAAATTTATTAGTCGAAATAGCCGAGATACAACATTACCATATGTTTATAATACAATCATTTTCGTAGACCAAATAGTTTGTTTATTTCATAGATCTAAGTTATGTTTATTTTATTGCGAAGAGTAGAGTATATCAGTCTTAGTCTGTGGAAATTTCTTTTAACGATTTTTCTTTCGGCATGAGGCGTATTAATCGAAACAGGACTGAGTTCTGTGACAAGAAGTGTTCTAAACAAAGAAGTCTAACTAGATTACTTTTTTAAAGGCTCCCTATAAAGGAAATAACTTTATTATTTAAATAGATACATACACTTACGGCTATAAATCCCAAGAAGGGGTAGCCAAAGTTACAGATTTTGTCATTCCTGAGCTACTTTAAGAAGAAGGAGAAGGCGATGCAATAAAATATTTTTGTATGCTATTTAAAAGTTTCCATCTGTTAAATACACATTGAAATAATTTATGAAATGCAATAAATAAATAAATGATTGCTATATGATTGATTCCAGCCAACACTACAACCATATCACATATTAATAACTTCAATAGCCCTGAAACTACGGTGGAAATGGGTTTAATTTATTCTGAGGCGACAATGCGCAGCATTTTCTTCACTTTTATTTATAAAACCAAACCAACCCGTGATTTGTTTTTAGAAGAATAACCATTCACTAATATTTTAAAAACCAGGTGGTCAGCTGCCGAACTGTCTACTGCTCGACAATGACTCGTGTTGAGTCGAAACGCGTCGCATATTTGTGGTTGCCTGTGGTTTTCGCTTGCGGGTGTGTGTCTGGTGCATTGTCTGCTTTTCGATTTCTTGTAAGTGGGAGGGCGGGCGGTGCACATTGCATGTTGCATGAAGACTGCAGGTATTAAGCGGAATTAAGCGAAGAATTTTATTAATATTAGTATTGCTATGGATTTCCGCAAAGTAACGCCTGATTCAATCCAATAGAAGAATGGTTCGTGACGATTGAAGTTAAAAAATAAATAAATAATTAATGAATAAAATAAAAATAATTAATAAAATTAATAAAGTTAATTTATAAAAGCTGCAAGCAAAGTGATATTTTATTTAGTAGACAACTTCCAACATCCTTCTGTTAAATTATGTCGTAATTTCACTTTTAGCATCTTTTTCAGCAGGTCAAACTCTTGTATGTTCAAAAGCAAAAATACAAGAGTTTGACCTGCTTGTGTACGAGGAAAGAAAATCTATGGCTGGCAACCCTGCTGTGCTGTGGTTTGGTTTGGTTATCAAATCAACAGTTATCAAAACAAAAAAAACTTACTTATCATCGGCTGGTTTGATTTTGGTTTGGTGATTGTTATTGTAGTTCCTAACTAAATATTTCTAAGCTATAAATAATTAATATGTTGTTGTCGTTGCCTATACTATCTTAAGTGTAAATTGTATTGTGCGATTTTTTCAGTTTTGGTTCCATCTAACTAACCTAACATATGAATTTATTTAACCAAAATTGGTTAGCAATGATACCATGTTATTGAAGATGCTAAGTTGGGTTTTTATTCCAGGAGCAGGAGTCGTTCACGTTAAGAAACATTTTCACAACTTTTTTCACCTGATAAAAAAATACTGAAAAGTTCATAATATGGCTCTTAGGCTGGGACAATTACATTTTACTAAAGCAACAGGTCCAAAAGTTTTGGGAACTGTAATAGTGTTGCATGGTTCTGGTAAGACATGCATCTAAAGATGTTTATTCAATACATTTATATTATAAGATCATGAGGTTTCCCAGAATCATACTATACATATAGTCTCCGCATACCCTAACGGGAACTAAATTTTAGAGAATTACTATTTCTGAAGCTCTGGCGCCCCCATTATAAGATTCATATCTGTGCATATGTGCAGGCATGTATGTATTTCATAACATAAATTTTGTAGCTCTTTGCATTATAGTTTTCTTAATCTAGCAAGGTCTGCAAAGTAACAAGAGTATTTTCATGAAACTTAAATTATGCATGATTATTAAGTACTTGGCATATCAAGGTTTACCAATCATCATCTGGTTGTAAGTAGTTTACACTTTACACACACAGACATGCTCATCCAGTCTGTTATACCACAGGCATAACCGATAGTCTTCTAGACCATGCACAGCTACTCAAATATTAATTCAAGAAGTTCTATTTTTAGTCCAACACATTAGAAGAGGTTTTTTAATCTTAATAAAAACTAGTAGAATTGGCCCAGCTTTGCATGGGTAGCATAGTTTTAAAAATATCTGAGGTTTCTTGAATCGCTGCTCAACCTTTGTGAAATTTAGTGCAACTAACTGAATAGTGTAGTTTTGTGATAGTGAAAGCATTTTTATGATAAGTTCAGTATCTCCGAAAATAAGCCCTTGCAATCAAACAATCAAAGTTACCAACTATGCATACATCATACAAATACTCACAGCTATCTTTTGCCCGCACAACCATTACACAAAAATAATCCATATAGCATGATTCAATATTCACTTCTGATGGCGTGATGGCTTATTTCATGTTTAAGTTTGATGTTTGTGTACCAATTTTTATAATTCTTTTTTCATCTTATTAAAAATAACTCAATTTACAGGCTCAACTGGCGAACAAATGAAAGAGTGGGTGAATATACTTGTAAAAAACTTTTCTTTCCCACATTTAAATATTTTGTACCCTACTGCACCATGGCAACCATACACACCAGCATGTGGCACACCACGGAATGTGTGGTTTGACCGAGAAGATATCAATCCCCATGTCCCTGAAAATTTAACTTCATTGAATGAAATTGAATCTTTAATAAAAAAACTACTGAAAAAGGAAAATGATGGTGGTATTCCTAGCAACAAGATAATAGTAGGTAATTTATGTTTGTTAATTTACTGGCAATGTAACACACAAAGAATTCATAAGTAGGTAGTTAGTTAACTAATTGGTTTTAGTAATAAATGTGAATATTAATTGTAACTGTGTAGTGTAAGCTTAGAATAGCACTACCCCATTTCTTCATTTCCATGAGTGATGGTACGAGGCGACTAATGGTATCGGGCTTTTTAAGTGATTTTTGGGCAATGCGGTTGGAGACCCATCACCAAAAACCTTTATTTTGCAATCTTTGCCCCACTTAACTTCCAAGAGTTAGTTCATTATTATCAATAAAATATTTACACGGTAGGAAAAAGGCCTGCACAAAGACATGTATAACATTGAGAGCTGGTTTGGGTTTCCGCAATATTCACAAAGTAGTTGTACCATCTTTTGAGTCACCTTCAGTCATCTTTTTGTTACTGCCACTCCACCAAACCTTAAAACATTAACAGCCATCAAGTTCAACATGCCTCAATGAATGCCCTTGTAGTTTCACAACTGATTTAGCTATGTCGACTACTACAAAAGGTCTGGATGATAAATAGTACATATTTATTAATGACGATGTGATAGCTCAATGGGTAGAACACCGGTTATCGTGCAAACGTCTAGTTCAAATCCTGGTTTGGGCCTACACCAATTTGTCTTTTCGAAAGACATGTGTGGTTAATTTTTCAGGGTTGTTAACGGTGAGGGAAACCATCGTGAGGAAACCCACATGGCTGAGTTGTACTTACACATGTGGCAGTGTATTCGTACAAAACGGCGATAGGCCTGCCCCTATCACGTGAGTACAATGTTCATGCAAAACGTGGGTACTCTGAACACCAGTGACAAAGTCACGAGTTGTTCAGAAGTATTACTCTGCCAACCCCTTCGGGGTTATTCGGCGTGAACGCTCATGTTATGTTATTTATTTAATTAGGACAAACAACAGATATACACTATGAAAATAAATATTAATACATTAATTAAAACTAAAATAAGCATCATCATGTAGTCCTGTTATCCTTCATCAGGGACATTGGGCTCGAAGAAGAGATCTCCACTTTTCTCGATTTTGTGCGGCATCTTCCAGGTCCTTCCAGCTGAGTTCAGTTGATGCAGCCTCTTTTAAAATAAGCATACATCCACAAAAGTTCATCACGAATAAATACAGCTTGGAATATAGTTTTCTAATTCTATATTATTGATGTATAATTCCCAAGATCTCACCCATTTTTACGATTTAAAGTGGTGTGCTTGGGTAGATATAGTTAATGGTTGCTATGAAACCTTTTTTCAGGAGGATTTTCGATGGGTGGTTCTTTAGCTTTTCACACAGGGTATAGATGGGATAAAGAACTAGCTGGAGTTTTTGCATTTGGATCATTTCTGAATGACGAATCTGTAGTTTATCAAGAATTAAAAAAGGATTCTGAACATACTTGTAAGTATTAGAAATATTATCTGAATTTTCACAACTTTGTCATGGGTATACAAATCGGAATAAATCAGTATGCAGATACCTTTTTAGTATTCAGAATCTCTAAATACTAAGCTTACAAAATCGGGAAGGGCTAACAAATAAAAAAAATAACACACTGAAAGATACCTTAGACCATTTCATCATCCAGAGTTTCAATAAATCTGGTATTAGATTTTTTTAAGTATTTTTCAAGTAAATGTTATTAGTGGGGCATTCCATTGTGACTGGTGGGACAGTTTACTCCAAAATCCCTAATGTTTAGACCTGTAACTTTGTTATTTAATCTGATATAATGATCTAATATATTTATTACAATAGATTATGAACCAACTTTTGAAACCTGTATCTAAAATATTATTATATTTAAATATTTTAGTGATATTTTATTTGTCAAAGGAGTGTGACTGGTGGGACACTCAAAAATACCTCCCCTCCACCTTCTGCACTGTCAATCGAGATTTTAGCCCAAATACTGTACTTAGCCAGATGTATTGTACTAAGCACTATTTATTGATTAAATATACTACAACAAGAACTTAAAATGGGCACTAGATTTAGTTTCTACAAGAAAATATGGAAAGTAGAAATTGTGACTGGTGGGACAGCCTTTTGTGACTGGTGGGACAAGTAAGAAATTGGTACAAAAAATATACTTTTTGGTTTTATTAAATTATATTTAATCAAATAAAAGTATTGCTCTCACACAATGGATTGTTCATACTGGTAATAAATTCTATTTTTACACATATTTATTGCTGGTTCTTTAACAATTTTCATCACTTGGTTAATAGAAATATGGTACGGTTCGCTCGATTCGTCCATTACGAATTTAGTGCCGTCTCCGATGATTTCAAATAAGTGACTTTGATTGCTTGTTCTTATTTGAAAAAATATTATTGGTACGGGAGTCAGCTCTGAATTTATCAGAATTGTCATTAACATATACAGATGCGAAATATTTAGAGAATATGTTAGCAATGCCAATTAGATATGTTGCAACATATGCGTTTCAGGAACTCAGTGGTAGTAATTGGCAGGTTTAGAAGAAACTTATTCAGTGCTTCTAATAAAAACGCATAATTTGCATGGTAGCTGCAGACACATACATTATGAGGCATCTCACTCATAGGTCTCCCATGGAGCGGTCTCAGTTCATAAAACCTACTCTTCCCCAAGTTTATGTTGGGATGTTCAGTTCTAAACAGGGAATATGCTTCCTCAATGGTCATCATCATGTGCCTCTTAGCGACATGAGCACGTTTAACTGTTTCTTTATCTTTGATTGACATAGTGTCTTTCCTATTAGGAGATGGGCGGCTTATGTCATCTTGTTCATAAAAATGTTTAACCAACTTCTGTTTCCTTTTGTAACGACTGTAGGTTTAACTGTTTTAGCACTTAGATGAATAGCCTCCGTTGGTAACATTTCCTTTAAAACATGCATCAATACAGCTGACTTTTTGGTTTGCTTCTCAGGAAGAACTTCTCTAATTTTTCCAACTGCTTTTTTCAAGGTATTTATAGTCTTGTAAGAACCCAACGGCGAAAGAGAAGTCTTCTTGATACCCTCTAACTTTTTCTTTTCTCTCTGTTTTCTTTTGCGTAGCCTCTCCTTCTCTCTCCATTGAATTTTTGCAGTCTCATTAGTTTCACGTAAAGCTTTTTTGGTCTTCCGTAGCAGTCTTCCACTTAGTTGCATCATTTTTTAGGTTTTCCCTTGATTTTCATTACCGCTCAGCAGCATTCATCTTAAAGGCAGAAATTAAAAGCAATCACACTAACAAAAATAAAAAAAAAACAGGTTAGAAATGCTTAGAACAAGTGTTAAAAAAAATGTCCCACCAGTCACAGTGACTGGTGGGACAAAAATTAAAACCACCTCTTTTCCACCCTTTCATCCATAACACCAAACATATATGCTAAACAGCTTAACAATTAGCCAATTCTTACTTTCCGAAAAGCTCCCATTTAGGAAACATATTTTAAAGTTAGAATAACAACTTTTGTATGATTTCGTGTGACTGGCAGGACAAGCTACGTGCTCATTGTTTTTAGGGGTTTTAGAGTAAAATTCTTACCTTTTCCGCAATATTTTCACATCAAATTGAAGTTGAATAAATTCGTAACAATGTAGGACACTGTGCTGTTGAAAATTGTATGCAAAATGACCGAAAGCAGTGTTGCTAACATGGCGGTAAAAAATTGTACTACTCGAAAACCTTGTCGTCCAACTTGCCATAGTGAAAAAAAAATACTTTTTTGTTCTTTTTCTACATATTTTTTGCAAATCATAGTAATATAACTCATACACATTACGTTAAGACTAAAGTGGTTATAATCAAATCAATTTAAAAAAAATACTCATTTTCCCATTTCTCCTGGAATGCCCCTAGTATGAATATTAAATTTATTAGATATTATTTGATAGTAAAATTAGATATTTTTAGGTTATTAGATAGAAAATTTGTTATTGTTTTAATTTCTAGATATAATTTTATTTTTTTGTTGTAATTTGGTATGTAATTTTTGCGTTTCTTGACATACAACTATAAAAATATTTTTCTTCTTTCAGTACCACCATTATTGCAGATACATGGTGATAGCGATGACATGGTTGACATAGATTGGGGACGAACAACTTTTACAGAACTGCAAAACCTTGGCGTTAGAGGAGAATTTCATGAAATGGAAAGATTGGGTCATTCGTTAAACAAACGTGGGCTGACCTTGATTAAAGGATGGATAGAGAAACTTATACCTGCATGTTAGTTTGTTTTGATATTAATGTAAAAATGTAGAAGTTGTTGAATAATATTTTCGAATATATTATTATAAAAGTTTAGAATGTATTTTGCTTAACGTCGTTTTTTGACTAGCGTGCGATCCTTAAATTTAAAAAGAACGTACTCACTTATACTTCGCTATAAATCCCAAAAAAGGGGTAGCTAGGCATTCAGATTTGGAAATTCCTCAGCCATATTTGGAAGTTTAGCGGGGAACAGATTGCGAAATAAATGACGCGGTTAGTTATGGGCATGGGTCGGCAGCCACTTCGCTCAAAAAACACTTTAAAGCCCCAAAACCCCAAATCCCGACCACAGGAATAAATGGGTTAGTGCTATTTTAAACCGATGCTACATATATACACCACATTTAAAACGAAAATATTTGAAAAGGACCTACGGTACATTACCGAAACGTTCTTTCCTTGAGATGTCCACGGTAAGTTCATCCTCTCTGCTACACATCGCTCGACCGTCTGCCTGTTCATGTTATATAACCCTAGCTATGACTCCTTGATATTTTAGAAGCTTTTTTCTCCTAAAAGACTAAGAACTCATAACAATCGAAGATCTCAAAGGAACCTCACGTTGATACTTTGACAGGATCCTTGATCACCCTGACCCAGCTAGCTTCACTCGATCACACAATCCCACCAGACTTCTGGACTGAAGAAGGACGCCCACGACTCGATTCTGATGACCCGATCATCCGTGAGCTAAAATAGTCGGAGGCCACTCACGGATGAAAAACATACCACTCCAGACACCGACACACGCCAGATGGTCGAAGATCCCTAAATTAATACCTCCTTGCTTATCACTGTGACATAAGCCTCCCGTTGCTGCTGAATGAACTTTTTAGGACTCTTTTCTTCTCTCTCTCATCTTTACCCCATCATGGCGGCCCTCATTTGCCCGGCCAAAACCAAATTCATGGTGAAACAGCTCCGGCTACAGAATAAAAAGAACTTTCTCCTCTATTCAACCTTGCTTAGGTACACGCAAGTCGTAAAGACCAACGAAGAGTTACAATACAAAAGTAGCACCCATCCTTGGACCCCTAAATATTGGGACGTCGCGAATGTTTGAGTGTGTTGCAGTAACATCCTCTGTCTATTTTTTTACATCGTTAAGGTTACATCGCTAATCTCTCATGATAGGGGTTTCCATTAGTGTTGCCCAAATTCAGTCTTGGTCTTGCAGTCTTGGTCTTGTTCTTGCGTTTTTGCAAGACCAAGACTATTTTTTGTACTTACTTCTCAAAGAAATTTGCCGCTTTTCGGAAGTACATGGTTATGATACACGCGCCGGCGGCTTCTTTTGAAATCTAAAACAATCGTTGCCGCCACGCCGAAATCATAACATTTGACACTATTTGATTGCCGCCATAGGGCGTAGCGTAAGTATACTCATGCAAAATAATTTCGAATTTTTTTACACGCTTTATATTATTGTTTGATTTGTGGCGGCGGCATCCTTATCATAGAGCCGGCACGTCGCGAGCCGGCGCGGTAGAAAGCAAGGAAACGTACTATAAATAAAGGAATTATTTTAATTCCAGTTACTTCCATGGAAAACGACATATAGGTCAGTTGATTTTTCGAATTTCTTATTAAATCTTCAGTTATTTATTAATCTGCTTTATCTTTACTATGGCTATATTCATTCAAGCTCACAATGTTCCAATTCTGATACGTTTTTCTAGGATTTAAAGTAAACTTTAATAAATAGTAATAGACTAATAGGTAATTGCAAGACTTGCAAGACTCTTGCTGCAAGACCAAGACCAAGACCAAGACTGGGAGCGCAAGACCAAGACTAGGTGTATTGGTGCAAGACCAAGACCAAGACTGGCTAAGTCTCGTCTTGTTCTTGCGTATGGGCAACACTAGTTTCCATTGTTTTGTGGTTTCCCTTATCATACCTATATCGCAGATCTCGATAAAACAAATGCACTCAAAACTTCAAAAATATTTTATTATCTAACTAAGCTATCTCTTATACATCAATAATAGAGTAATAAAAATAATTAACTCAAACCTCGAACTAGAAACACCAGTTTGATTCTAGTTTGATGATCTAATCTCGTTTATTGCAGAAAGATCTAAGTGGGATCTTTTGAGGTTTCACTCTGTCTACAGCCAATCTTAACTTAGTAAGATTAACGAAACGTACATAGCTATTTTTACCCACTTATTACCATTAACGACACATGATAGTCCAATGGGTAAAACAGACAGGCGTGAGATCAAATCCCGGGTCAGGCCTACACCAATTTGTCTTTTCTAAAGTCATATGCGTGGTTAATTTATCATGGTTGTTAACGGTGAGGGAATACATCGTGAGGAAACCGACATGGCCAAGTTGTACTTAGCCATGTTACAGTGTATTCGTGCAAAACGACGATAGACCTGCCCCTTATCACGTGGGTACGGTACGCTGTCACGTTGTTCATAAGTATTGGTACCTCGCCAACCCCTTCGGGGATAAACGGCGTGAACGTTTATGTTATAACATTAAAAGTAATGTTACCTATTCGTAAATAATTAAATCGCAGAACGCTCTCAAAACCGTCCTCGACGTAAAATAATTTATTTTCGTTACTATTTTTCCCAGTGTTTAAAAGCATTTCTTAAACACCAAAACTATATATATATATATGCAGCATTAGCCCTCGTAGCATTAGACGTGTGCGAGCGAGTATGTCATTTCAAAAGTGAGATTCTGTATGAGTAATCGGTTAGTTCTCACGTAACATACGCGCTCTCACAAGCCTCAAGCCACTAGTGCAGATTAACTTAAAGGTGCTCCGTCACTAGGAGCATTCACGTATACTGTAACTTTATATATTCGTCTTTGAGTATTACCTTACAATAATACCTTCCCGACTGACGAGCATTCGCGTGTAATTCATACAATCATTCATATATTCATTACAAGGTGCGTATTGTAATGCTCAAATCTGTAACGAATTCATCCGGTAAGCGAGCATCTTTACATTAATTAAGCTTTAACTAGAATCTACCCTTAAACATTTTAAGGATTGGCTCAAAAAGTTGAAATCCAGAGTTGTTAATTCATCACCAATCATAACTGTATCCAGTGCAGTATCCTTATGAACTCATTCACTCATCTGAAGAGTTGCCAAATAAAATGTCTAAAAAATAAAATAAAACATTATTTTAAGTTAGAGATTTCATAATGGCAAATATTTAACACGGCAACTGAAATCCTTTTTAGGCAACTTTCTATTAAGTCACAAAAAAACTAACTTTGCAGTGATTAAATATTTTAGCAACTATTAAACTATACAAGCAACAAAATGCTAGGATCAAAAAACTAAAAAAACGGCTGCTACTGTAAGGTATCAAATATATCAAGCGGGATCAGTGTCAAATTGGTTAAGGTATTATAAAACCTAATGTGGCGACTAATATTTCCGAGGGGATATCATACATTCTGCACTGGCAACTATTGGATTTCATTATAAAAATACACATCTGGCAGCGATTTTCAGGTAGCTTTAAAACTGAAAATGGGTATTACAATAATGTTTTTGGATATTATATAATTTTTTGCAGATTCGTAAATTCTCGAAAAGGCGGCAAATGCGCTCGTGTGTCTGAGCAGTGCGGAGGCTGCGGAGCGGGGGGTTTAGCGCGTTTCTTGCCTGGTGACTATAATATTAAGCAAATTACATATTTTGTGTATTGAAGTATAAATTAATAAAAATAAAATAAATTAGGTTAGGTCAAAAGTTGCTTCACCGAGCCTATTGGGCAGATGCAATTAAGTTAGAGAAGGAAAACAGAGGGGGGACGGGGGGCGAAGCCAACCACATGTGGGGCATCGCATTAAAAAACCATTAATCACCACAATTGTATTTGTGCTAGGTTAGGCTAGGGTTAGCTTGTGTCCCTTAGAACGAAAATAGGCACCCCACGAAGCGGGGTGACGTCGACACGCTGTTACTCAAAGTAGGTAGGTTCATTTGAAAGAGGGAAGGTTATTAAAATAGACCAAGAAAAGTTTTATAGCATGTCACAATTTCGTTAATTTAGATCCCAACAATTGTAGCCAAAAGTATTTTTTTAAGATGTTGTTTGTATTTATTTCAGAGCCCATTTTAGAATTTATGAAAGCCTATTTTAACTTTTTTATCCGCCAATAATTTGTCACTTTAGAAGAAATTCAATTGCCACAAAAGAAAATCACTGCAGATAAAATTTAAATAAAACCTCAAAACTCATTAAAAAGCCGCCGCTTTCTAGTTAAGATGCTACCTCCAATTAGTCGCCAAAGTAGATTATTTACTATCCATTTTCAGTTTTTTTACGACCCGGAATGGTATCAATTTGTCGCCGCGTTAAATACATGCCTTTCATAATTAATAAGAATTTGTGTTTAATGGCATTCATATTAAAATTTTCTACACATTTGATTTGTACTTATTTGTCAGTAATATTTTTTTAGCTCACCTCAGATTATACTTGTTCTAATGAACCTAATGAATAATAGAAATAGCAATATGTTTTGTATTAAATGTCTGATGCCCAAATATTAATAGTATACTAATGGACCTTAATTTTAACACGTATCGAAGAGAAATCTTTCTTCTTTCTTTCTCTATCTAAATAATATCTTATTATTACATTTTTCCGATTATCAATGTTATTAAACTGGCGTTCTATCTATGTGAAAATAACCATACATGATAATTCAAGTTGATATATTATTATTGCCTGTGCATGAACGTTGAATAATAAACATTATAAGATTTTAAACTATAATGACTGGGACCTTCTGGGAATGATTTGTGTTTCTTTTTCCAAAACCGTCCGTTACCGGATGGATAGGTTAGGATTGGACTAGCTTCTCGGTCCGGAGGTTGCGGGACGATCCCCACTCAAAGCAACATTCATGTGAAGAGCATAAATTATTGTTTCTTATTCTTGGACGGCATTTATAGGTGTCTTGTATAATAATAAATGTATCGTTGCGTTAGTATCCCATAGTAAAAATGTTACTTAGTTTGGGGCTAACTTGGTCTGTTTATAATATATCCACGTAATATATTGTAATATAATATTTATTTATTATTATAAATATGTTCCGTCCAAATATAGTGTGCGTTATAGCTCATGGTAACTGTAATTACTTATTGTATAGCGGTTAATGTGGTTATACGTACCTTCACATCAAATCTTTCTCCAATGGGCAAACATATTATCCTGGTAACACCAGTTGGATCTGCAACGTTCACTCACTCCCTCGCTCGTTCGCGTTGGTTAGTTTCGTTCGTATGCATTGTATTGTAGTTCAATCGGTCGTTCGATTCTTATAAGAGTGTCATACTACGATGTATCAGTTTTTTGTTATTTTTGGATTGTTTATCAACACATGAAGGAATGGGTAATTATTTTTAAACCTATTATTAATTTTAATAGTTAATATTTATACAAACTTTCTTTATTTACTGTAATAATTATTGATCAGAAAATGGTTGTGTCTACAGTGTAGAAGGAATTAAGATGCATTTTATTCTACTGGATTTACGATAAGAGATGGCGTTAGGGGACTGCCTGAATGATCGGATGGGTTGGGTTTATAGTGTCATTGAACTTTGTGGCAGTGAAGTTGTAGGCAGAGTAGACAGTGAGACGATTTTAAAATATCTTCTCTTCTTCTTCTTGATTGTCTTGTAAATGCAAGCAAATTTCAAAGATAGTTAGGACTAGGTATGTTATTATTTCCGCACCCGTGCACTCGTTACGATATTTGTTTTAGTTTCTTTGTGGGGCATATTTGGTTTATTTCATTTAAATGAACAGTTGCATAAAATTAACTGACAAAAACCGATAGCGGCTGTATAAACAGAATAATTTGCTAACAATATCACAATCGCTACTAGTCTAAGTGAACGTTACTTGCATCTATAGTAGGTACCCCAGTGACAACATGCAAGTAGACTGCATTGAATTTACTTACCATTAACAGTATCGCGGACGGGTTTCGAGAATTAGATTGTTTTAAGCGATAATTGTCTAATGATAGCATTATACTTACTTGATTTTAATAAAAAATATGTGGCAGTCATTTTAGACGTAGAAGTTTCTAATTAGAATAATAAATTTGCTCAATTGAAGTACAAAATTCTATCAAAGTATTTCAAAGGATGTTGACCGAAAATATGTATGTATGTTTTATTTATACACTAGCTGACCCGACAGACTTCGTACTGTCAAATTTGCTTACTATAGTCGTATTTTTAAACAAAGATAGTAAACTGACAGATTGGATGTTGCCAACTTTTCGTGCTAATAAAATAGTGCTGAGGTAAGAAATCGTGAAATAATCGAAATTATTCGTTCAGTTAATGAACTTATGAATTCCTTTACAATAAGTTATTGAATAAGTTGCTTATATTATACTTAGTTGTTGCATCCTATTTTGATAATTTATATAATTCAAGATTACAGAACAAATAAAACTAAGTAAGCAGATTTACCGATAATAATTCTTTATTCTGAGTCAGATTCCACAAAATTTGATGTACTGTCTTCATCATCACACACATTAATTAAAAATCTATCTCCGATATCATCTATCCGGCGGTCGAGATGGCTCATTTTTTCTTCTTCTTTCATAATATGTGCAATGCATTTTCTCCATTTTTCCGGAGTCACCTCAAGCAGACCTACTTCAAAGAGGTTTTTTACATCTTTTAATTTAAAAGATTTATTATTGTCTGCTACATAGCCCTTCACTTGCGCCCAAACCAACTCAATAGGGTTGAGCTCACAATGGTAGGGCGGCAAGCGAAGAACGGTGATTCCGTGCGCCGCCGCCATCTTATCGACGGCATATTTTTCTGGGAAATTTATTTTATTTTGGTCTACCAACTCCATCAGATATGCCTTCATCATTTCCGGGTGAAATGAAATTTCTTTGTTACGCTGCCACTTCTGGATTCTGAGTTTTGTCCACGACATTTTCGGAACCACTTCTACCTTCCTTGAGTGGTAGAGGGCGTTATCCATGACAACAATTGAGTTTGGTTTTAATTTTGACAAAATACTCCTAAACCAATTTTCAAAGCACTCCGCGTTCATTTCTTGATGGTAATCTTCTTTACCCGTTTTCGCTTCGAACATGAGTAGACCGTCTTGTATAAATCCATCTACCCCGCCTATATGGCTAATGATAAGACGTTTACCCTTGCCAGAAGGAGTTTTGAGACCTGTGCTTAATCCATCCAAGAAAGCTTGACGGGATGATTTCGGGAGCTTTGATGACCTGAATCAACATAAATATATATATACTTTAATACTATATATGTACTCACATGAAATAAGGCTTTTAGTACATAGGCTCAAAAAGTGACCCATATTAAAGAATAAATAATTGTTTTTACCTTCATTTACCCAGGTCTCATCTTGGTAATGAATTTCCCTTCCGTCTTTTCTATATTCTCCGATTTTTTGTAGGCAACTGTGACGCCATAACACGATTTCCGGCTTGTCGATGAATATACTCTTCCTTCTCTTAGAGATATAATTGAAATTGAGGTGTTTTAATATTTTCCTCATTGTTGACCAGGAGAAGTTTGGCAAATCAGGATCATCATTGACTGCCTTGAGAACCTTAAAATAAAACATGGGTGATACTTGTAGGAATAATATTTACTAAAACTTAGGGATATTTTCAAAATGACAAGTTATAAGTACCTACTATACATGGTAAGTGATGATGAGGTAAAACTAAAAGAAATTTATCATCGACGTTAATATATCTATCACTCATATCACCTTACAATACACCTACCTTAACATAGGTATATACATACCTTATCAACTGTAGGTGGTTCATTATTGTGAAAAAACATATGCACTTTTCTTCGAATGACCGAAAACGTGAAGTCGTCCAAATTCTTAATATTATTATTAAATTACGTATTTTTGGATAAATTATTTCTGGATAAATTCATTAGTAATAATATAGCTCAGTTTATTCTAAATTCATTAGTAATAATATAGCTCAGTTTATTCGTTCAATTATTCGATTACATAATTTTCTCACTACGGTTGATAAGTTGGCAACATTATTTTAGGATTTGACATATCGACCTGTCAGTTTACTATCTTTGTTTAAAAATACGACTGTACAAAGCTTAAGACGTTTTTTCCGGTACTCTTAGTTCAATCAGGAGTGAATATTCTATTAGTAAATTTTTTCCGGGATAAAAGTATCTCATGTTACAGTTTGGGTCATTATTTAGCATTTTGCCAAATTTCATTCATATACATTGTGTACTTGAGGAGCCTTTTTGCCTCAAACACACAAACATCCAATCATCTAAAGTTTCACATTTATAATATTAATAGAATAATAATCACGGCTATAAATCCCTATTTAATCGAAATAAGAAATTCGTCAGCCACTTTTGGAAGTAGAGTGAGAAAAATATAGTAAAGTATAAATGTTTTTTGTAATGGGTCTC
Source organism: Bedellia somnulentella (assembly GCA_963576735.1). Lineage (NCBI taxonomy): Eukaryota > Metazoa > Arthropoda > Insecta > Lepidoptera > Bedelliidae > Bedellia > Bedellia somnulentella. Next base: position 13,033,313 of record OY755170.1, read on the forward strand.
CAAACGCATCGCCCAAAACTCTTATATGTGAGTGTGAGCCCCAATAACCTTAAGTCGCCTCTTACGAACAACCACGGGAAGAAATGGGGTAGTGCTATTCTAAGCCGACACAACACAGCCACTGTTATATGTATCAAGTGAGTGAGTAAAAACGTTGTGTGGAAATCAACATGACTAACGTTTACTCTAAAGAAGCGCTCGGCTTGTCCACTATCGCGTTGATACATGGTTGAGTTTAAATGGGGTTCAGTGAACACCATGCCAATATGCAATGGGATGTTGAGAAGAATAAATACGTCTGCCACCCCGTTTTGCGCTATGTTTGTTTATATTTTTGATCTCTCATTTGACTAATCGATATAGCATGTTTACATTCTCGACTTCTCGGCTTCTGTGATGGATCGCGAGCCTTTTGCAAACAATAGGTAATGAATGCGCGAGTTTGCCAGCCTTTCGCAGACAAATGCAAACTTTGCAACTTTGCCACAATGCAAACAACAAACGCGTGTATGTGTAGGTAGACGCTCTGGGTAATATCTGGGGATACAACAATGCCACACCCGCCAAAACAGGTACAAAAAGCGGAACGACCGTACTCGTACCACACTTTTCGAATCAGTCCAGGCCCTTTTCGACCCCACTGTAACTACGTCGAGGATAAATTTAGAAGTTTAAATTAATAGTCAACATGCAAACACGGTATAATCACAGTGCATTCCAGATTTTATTTCAATTTGAACCAGTAAGTTAAGAATTATAAATCTCTCTACCCTAATGAAAATCGATCGTAAACTCAGATTATTTAGGTGCTTGATGAAACGTACCATGGCTGATAAAGGGTAAAATTGATATACTCGGCTACGATTCCAATACCAGTGAAGTCGCTACACAGTTGTCTAATTTGAACCATTACTTTGCTGCTGCTACCAAACACTTTCGATGTAAGATACATACATACATATACTCACGGCCACAAATCTAATAAGGGTAGTTAGAGCTTTAGTGCTAGAAATGGTAAATAATAGTAGTAGTATAGTAGTCTCCAACCCCATCGCCAAACAACAACTTAAAAGCCCCATACCCTTATTCGCCTCTTACGGCACCCGGGGGTACAAAGGAGTAGTGACATTTAAAGCCTACACTACACGGCTTTGATGTAGAAATTTATAATAAATGGATCTACGACCCGTTTAGATGTACAAAAATGACTGCTCCGAGAATGAGAGGGTGCTACCAGCAATAAAATAGGATGAGCGGAATAAATCTATCCAGTGGCCATTATTTTAACTAGAAAGCTTGTCAAGTTCCCGATCTATAAACATTCTTCAGCAGCATTGTTAGCTGTATAGATGCCAATCACTAGTTATGAAGTAACATTATCTTTCTTCGTTAATGGGGTAGAACTATGATGCGCAAACAATAGACGGTATCTCTTTGAGAAACCATTGTTTTCCAGCTCCTTATTTAGCTTGAATACCTAGTATCAAGTAACACAAACGCATTAGTCTTGTCACCATCTCTTGAAGCTTATATATCGATGTTACAAGTAAATGTCTTTATACACCTAGCTGTCACACGACCATTGCCAAGAAAACTAAAGCAAAATCTTATTGACATCGATTACTATTTTCAATTTAAAAAACAGTGTTATTAACTACCAAATAATATTGATCCTTGAAACTAAGTATAAAACCCCCTAAATAAAGAATAATTAATTTTCTTCTAGAAAATATGTTTTGCAGGTCCTACACGAAGCACGTAAAATACTTAATCGTTTGAATTCAAAGTGGTGAATTAAATCTTGGTCATGATATTGTATTTCTAACAATATTTTTTTATAAAAAAAAAATGTTAGGAAAAAGATTTTTAGACCTCTTATTAATACTAGATTGCACTTAATAAACGTTATATCTTCAAGGAAAATGTCTTAGAGATAATTAGAGCACATATGACTGTCTTAAACTCGCTTATGCACTATCATTGATTCACTTTAGAGGTTGGCTGTAGAGACTTTAAAACATAATTAAATCGATGGTATTGAAAGAACCTATATTTGAAATTCACAGTTTATGTACTGAAATTCTTGAATTTAGTAAATAGAGACTCATGAATTTCTGTTCTACAAAATCAATTTTTTTATTGCAACGAATACGCATTAAGAAAAACTAGTACACTACCGCACTAGTGCGTCATGATAAACAAAAAGTTGCAGTTTCAATAATATGGGGTTTTACAGTGCTAAATTTATTGCAATATAAGTCACTTTATGAGTACGTGTGTTGAAAAGAAATATTCTCCTATCCATTCCCCTCCTGCACAGTCGAACTCCAAATGTGTCCTCCGAGGTTGTCCTTTACTAACATTACCTTCCACATTGGCTCTCTAGATGTGTTTCACCAATTTACTGTTATCCATCCTTTCTATATGCCCAAACCATCTCAACATTCCTTTTTCTACCTTTATTATAATCATCTTTTACACCACACCTTTCATGAATCACGTCATTTCTCCCACGATCACATTGTCTTACATTTCAAACTTTACTGAGGGACCTCATTTCTACTGCATTCGCTCTGCCTTCTTGCTTCTTCTGCCCTACCTAACAATCACTGCATCATACACAGCACAGCCATTCGAGCCTTTTCGGACACCCATTGACTAGACATTAGACTATCCAGTGCTCCATTAATCGCATTACCCCTTTTCACTCTTCTCTCGATATCTTCAACACACTTTTTATTTCTAGTTTACCTACTTCCCAGATATACAAACTAATTCACTTGTTCCACTTTTTAGCATTAATCTCAATCACGCATTTGATTATATTCTCCACTCTCAAATTATACTGCTGCCATAAGAAAATCTTGAAGAATGTAACTTTACTTTTAACCTCAAAAGTTATCGTAGCAGTCAGGCTTTATAAGGTTCTGTATCTTAATGGAAAAAGTGAATCACTTACCATCAAACTCTTTATTTTGATGATGTTTGCTACTCGTTATCCAAGAATTACATCGTGGTTACGCAAATGTATTTTCTTGAAGCCAATCGTTTGAAACATTTTTTTTATATGGGTATGGAGCAATTTCATGCATTTTATAATTAATAAAATATCAATGAATTAAAAGCAAAATTTGCACTTGAATCTAAGCTCATAAAACATAATTACTTAAATAATTTCACTACTGTGGTTTAATATCTCCTTTTCAATTTGATATAGTTTTTAATAATGTTAATATATATGTATCGGTTCAAAAATGACTAACTGATTATAGCAAAATTATTTGTTGCCAAAAAAATGCTACGTTATGAACCACAGAAAACTTTGATGTTAAATAAATCTAAATATGGTTTCTAGGAGGCCATATATAGTAATTAGCTGCGTTTTTTATTCGTTATTGTACAAAAAAAATATAAATATCTTTTTACTATCTTTCCGAGCAAGCTATATATACTAGAGCGGTTCATTTTAAAGATGATGATTTACTACAAAACTAAAGTATTTTTACTGCTTTGGTTTGCTACTAGCCTATGTTACTCAAATATAATGCTATCCATAATAGCTTTACGTTGGTAAAACATACATACATACATATACTCACGGCTATAAATCCCTAAAAGGGGTAGCCAGAGCTGAGAAATAATAAATTCCTCAGCCACTTTTGGAAGTTGAGTGGGGAAAAGATGGTAGTACAAAGGTTGTTGGTGATGGGTCTCCAACCGCATCGCCCAAAAATCCCTTAAAAAGCCCCAAGTCCGTTAGTCGCCTCTAACGTACACCCACCGGAAGAAATGGGGTAGTGCTATTCTAAGCCGACACTACACAGCTAAAAAAAACCGTTGGTAAAAGAAAACCTGAAATCAGTTTTCTAGCTTTTGAGTTACAAACTGACAAAATACGCTTATAACGAGGGGCATGCCAAAAGAAACTAGATACATATTCATACATACATATTCTCACGCCGTTAGTTCCCATTGGGGTAGGCAGAGACTATCGATCGCCACTTTGTACGATCCTGGCAAACCTCTCTGGCTTCGTTTACATCCATCAATCTTTTCATACATGCTCTTTTATTCTTCATTTTCTATTTGATCCATATGTGTCCTCCGAGGTCGTCCTCTACTAACATTAACTTCCACATTGGGTCTATATATCTACTGTCATCCATCCTCTCTATGTGCCCAAACCATCTCAACATTCATTTTTCTATCTTTCTTACAATCATCTTTTACACCACACCTTTCACGAATCAAATCATTCCTCACACGATCACATAACGTTACATTACAAACTTTTCTGAGGGATCTCATTTCTACTGCATTCACTCTACTTTCATGCTTCTTCTGCCACACCCAACATTCACTGCCATACATAAGCGTAGGAACAAGGACAGCATCATGCACAGCCATTCGGGCCTTTTGAGACACCGACTGACTAGACATTAGACTATCCAGTGCCCCATTTACTGCATTACCCTTTTTCACTCTTTTCTCGATATCTTCATCACACTTTCCATCCCTAGTAAACAAACTTCCCAAATATACAAACTCTTTCACTTGTTCCACTTTCTTATCATTAATCTCAATCATGCATTCGGTCATATTCTCCTCTCTCTCAAAAACCATAGTTTTTGTTTTATCCAGATTCACCCTCAATCTCAAAATTTTTCAAAAGACGCAAATGCAATATTCATCATCTCTTGCAGCTCTTCCACCGATGATGCAAGTACGAGTAGCACTTGATCGTCGGCACATAAGAGGCATTTAATGATGAATCCACCCATTCTCAATCTATAATCACTTTCACGCAACTCTGTTAGACAGTCATCCATGAACAAATTGAAGAGCCACGGAGAAGCTTCACAACCCTGTCGGACACCCCGAGAGATCCCGAACCAGTCAGTATTTTCCCCGTTTACTCTCACACATGCACTGGAATCCTCATAGAGTGATACCAGTGCACGTATAAGTCGACTCCCCAAACCGAACTTGCCATATCATACGCCTTCTCTAAATCAATGAAGGAGCAATACACCTTTCGGTTCTTAGCTAAGAACTTTTCGGTGATGCTCCTTAAAGAGAAGATTTGGTCCATACATCCCATTCCCTTTCTAAATCCTGCTTGCACATCCCAAATTTTATCATCCGTTTCATTCATCACTCTTTCAATCAAAACATTAGCATACAATTTACCGACAATGCTGAGTAGGCTAACTCCACGGTAGTTTCTAGCCTCCTGGTGTGACCCCTTTCCTTTATACAAAGGCACAATTACCGCTTTGCACCAGTCACGTGGCATTTTGCCACTCGACCAGCATTTTTGGAAAAGGAAGTACAACCAGGAACCCACCACCCCTTTACCAGCCCTCAGCATTTCGGTGTTTATCCTGTCATACCCTGCCGCTTTCCCTAGTTTCATACTTTTCATTGCTTTCATTATTTCTTCCATACTGATCTCACTGTCACTAAAGTCACCCATAACGTCGTTCTAATCAACATTACTGCCGATTGGCGAAGAAATGGATGCACCCTCTTTTTCAAAGAGTCCCTCAAAATAGTTCTTCCATACTCGTCTTATGCTACTTTCATCCGTCGCCAATTCACCCTGTTCATCTCTTTATTACACTCACTCTCGTCTTTTGGGAAACTCCCTTTTCTTTCCGGATATATTTCCAGAACAACTTTTGGTTATTCCGGAAATTATCAGAGAGTTTCCTCTCACACCATTCTATCAGATCACGCTTTTCCTTTTCTATTTTCTTCTTAACCTCATTCTTAACTCTCTTATATTCATCTTCACTTTTCTTCACTACATCATCTGTTACTCTCGCATCCATTCTTTTACTAGCTTTAATCGCTAGTAAATCTAACCAAGCTTTCTTCTTATCTCCAACTGCCTCTTTCACATCTTTATCCCACCAACTTGTTGGTGGTCTATTTGTTCTTTTACTCAATCCACATACTTCCATCGCACATTCAACCATTGACGATTTGAGCACATCCCATACTTCTTCTATTTCCAATTCGTCCTTCATCTCCACGCAACTTAGCCTGTCGTCCAATTTCTTCATATATTCATCTCTTATATTTTTATCCTCTTCCAATTTCTCCACGTTTATTCTCGCGAATTCAATTGTCGACACTTTGGCCCTGTGACGCCAACGCGTGCACAGTCCCCTCAATCGTGATATCACGAGAAAGTGGTCTGTGCCGACGTTAATGCCCCTATAGACTCCGGTGTCAACAACCTTTGCTCTTAGCCTTTCATCCACTATCACAAAATCTATCATAGTTCTCTCGCTTCCTTTCTGTCTAGTACTTCTTTAACACTTTTCACCCCGCGAGGAACCACGGCGTGATGAGTGGCGAGCCACATCGCTTTGATTCAGGATCATAGTTATATAGCCATGTTTCGTCACCAGTCAGTATAGCATATACTTTTTTTTCTCGCCTCAGTTGAATTTATCTATCATGACTAGGCACCAATCCACCCGACGCCGACGGTCTTTCTGCTCATCGGTAAGTTTGTGCGGCACCCATCTCGAACAACGTTTTTGGAGAGAAAGGTGGTCGTGAATTATGGTTTGCATTGCTGCTGATCCAATCCCTAGTTCTCGCTCTAGCTCTACATAATTCGTCGGTTTTCGCGAATAAGTTTTTCGACTGCACGAACGTTTTCTTGCGCGACCGCGGTTGGCGGCCGTCCTGTCTTCGCTTCATCTTCGAGACATCCCCGTCCTCTTTTAAATTCAGCAAACCAATTGAATACTGTTGCTCGGGAACAAGCAGACTAGAAGAAGTAGAAGCCAAACGTTCAAAATATTCTTGAGGCTTTAAACCTTTTTTAAAGTCATAATAAATCATAGCGCAAAAATCAGGTCGACTGAGCTCCATTGTTGCAAGTGAATTCCCGCCAGATTCTCGGAAAAATGATGCTCATTCAAATAAAAAATAAATAAAAGAAGTGTGTTCTATATTCAAATATGTCAATAAAAAAACCAGCCTATAAGATGGTGTATAGCTTTGCCAGTGTCAATTAAATGAAAAAAAGCGGCCAAGAGCGAGATGGACTCGCTAATGAAGGGTTCCGTAGCAGCACTAGCAGCAGGTAGGTAACATAGTAATATACAAGTTTAAAATGTTTAGTTTAAAATGTTATTTACTTATCACTGATTTACTATAAGAAAACAATGGTTCACGTTTTATGCGTAAGGCCTGTGATAGTAAAATTAATGTTATATATTTCAGTGAAACTAATAAATTAGGTAAGTAATTTGATTTATGACGTTTAAAAATAGAACTACTGGCTAGATCTCATTCAAACCAATTTTCGTTAGTAGTTTGTATAGTAATACACATCATATATTTTTTTCAGTTTTATCATGCCCATATTTTAGAAGTTACGGGGGGGGGGACACACATTTTACCACTTTGGAAAAGTCTCTCGCGCAAACTATTCAGTTTTGAAAAAAATCATATAAGAAACGTCAACATCATTTTCAAATACCTTTTGATAGATACCCAACACGTATAGGTTTGATGAAAAAAAAAATTTTGAGTTTCAGTTCTATGTATGGGGAACCCTAAAAATTTTGGTTTTTTTTTCAGATTTAATTTTAAAATCTTAATGCGGTTTACAGAATACATCTACGCACCAATTTTCAATAATGTAGTTCTTATAGTTTCGGAATAAACTGGCTGTGACATACGGACGGACGGACGGACGGACAGACAGACAGACAGACATGACGAATCTATAAGGGTCCCGTTTTTGCCATTTGGCTACGGAACCCTAAAAAAAGAGTATCTTGTTTCTTTTGGCATGCCCCTCGTATATCATATTAGCTGACCCGACAGACTTCGTTCTGTCAAATTTGCTTATGACAAAACTTTGGACGTTTTTTCCGGTATTCTTAGTTCAATCAGGAGTGAATATTCTATTGGTCAATTTTTTCCGGGACAGAAGTATCCCATGTTACAGTTTGGGTCATTATCTTGCATTTTGCCAAATTTAATTCATAAACATTTACTTGAGTAGCCTTTTTGCCTCAAACATCCAAACATCTAAACTTTCACATTTATAATATTAATAGAATAATATAATGTTAATAAAATTATCATTATATGTCTATACATAATTTATATTATCTATATCTTTAATTATCTATATTAGGCAAGAGAAATCAGCGATACGAATTGAACTCCAGAAAGTATCAAAATCAGGTATATAAGTAATTAAAGGAAAAGTAGATTTTGCACTTGGTAATTGGTTAAAGCAATCACGCTAATTAAATGTCCTGGCGAGCACCAGGTGACCAACAGGGTACTTCGAGCTTATTGCAAAACTGCAATAATCAGGGGAATTAATGGTTTATAGTGTTTTCTTCATCCTCTTAACTTTCAAATGCCAAAAACATTGATGATTTTTCAACGGGTATACCCTTTTTGGTACGAAACTGAGTGTAAGTCGATTGGAAGGTATTTAATAGGCCATTTGACTGTAATAAAAATATACATTTCTTTTATTTAATTATTCCTAATATTTCTTTTTTGGAGCAATATGTAATAATGCGAAATAAAAATATTGCATTATTTCACTAAAATTCGTCTTCTAAAATAAGTATTTATGATGCAACTGTCACGTGACTAAAAACGACCGTAAAAAAAAAGTAAAAATACGTTTATTAAAAGAAATACAGCATTGTCGATTTACAGGGGTTCCCAAACTAGGCACAGCCTGTCTCTTGGGAAACCAATTAAATAAATTATTGTGATATAATCTGCGCTTTAGATATAAACGAGTAATAAAAAAAAAACAAAACAAAACAACAGGAGTAAAAACAATAATAATTAAGAGTTATCCATGGTAAGAAGTGAAGTAAGACATAATTAAATGAATAATAATAATAATGTAAATACTGTAAAATAAAATAAAATAATATAAAAGAATCAAATTTATAATTAGAATTAAAAATAATGTAAAAAAATAATAATACCTTGTTGATGTGTTAGTGATAGTGAGGGTGTTAGTAATGGTGTGTAAGATGTGACTGTTATAATTGTAAATATTCATAAATACGGTATGAAAATACATATGACCTACATAAATTTTTATGGCATATAAATTTGTAATACTATCGTGTTTATTAGTAGATGTTATATAGTAAATTATCATGTTAAATTGTTATTATTGACTCTGTACTCTCGTAATCCATGGAACTTAACCATTTCGTCAACTTAGATTTAAGTATAGCTAAAGAGTCTTCTTTTTGAATACTACAATTTTTAACTGCTTTATTGTATATGTGAGCGTATGCAAAACTCCCGATGCGTTTGGCCAAGTTAGTACTTAGGATAGGCATAACAAATTGATGAACCCGATTCGATTTAAGCAAATTATATTCAGTTGGTTTACCTAAGTTTTTGTGCATGGTAAGGCATATTTTTTGAAAATAGAGCTGTTTTACCGTGAGAATTTCGGATTCCTTGTACAGTTCATCCGTAGGGTGGGTCATGGGTTTGCGGTACATTGTCTTCTGCAATGCTCTTTGCGCCCTCTCCAGTTGAATGAGTACAGATTTAGCTGCGCCTCCCCAGACCTCTATGCAATAGTTAAGCAAGGATTGGCACAGTGCATAATAGACTTGCTTCATAATTTGTATGTCTGCAGAACCTCGGAGGAGTTTCATGACCCCTGTAAGGCTCCTGATTCGTTTGGAGAGTTTACTTATGTGAGCCTCGAAAGTAAGACGTGATTGGCTATTTCTATAATGACGTAGATCGCGCATAAACTAACTGTGTATCGCTTCGCTCATTGGTGTTTAATGCAGAATTGACGTCACTTGTGCTACAGCCGCAATATTACTTAAAGTCGCGTTTTCGCGGCACATTTGAATATTGAATTTTCTTTTTTAGGGCTCCTTATAAACAAATTAACACCGTAAGATAGTTTTCAAAACTTAGTCAAAGAGCCTATTTTTAAGGCAAAGTGCATAAATACTTGTTTGTTACTAATGCACAAGGTTCTTATCATAATATCGAGGCAACTAAGATAACTGGTTTCCTATTGCGCATATTAACAGCATAAGCCTTCTAGAAGAAGCTGGAATCTATACGGCCTTTTCTAAACTTAAACGAGAATTAATAAATTAAGTCAGGAGTTGGATACAAAATATGTTTTCGTGGCCTGTTTTCCTAAAACTTAATGAATCAATTACTTATTACCATAGTTACAAAATCTCGCCGCGTCCAGAAATGTAAAAACAAGTAGTTGCCTTCCTATGCCCATCTATGAAATTATGATAAGGCTATAAATCCCAATAAGGGTTGGACTTGAGTATTAGAAATTTCCTAGCCACTTATAGAAATTAAGAGAGCATGATATGATATTAATAAACAAAGTTTAATTAGAATATTTTTTTGTTCATGAGAATCTCATGTGGGGATTATTTCTAATAAATAGAGGATTAATGAAAGAAAAATTTCGACACCAGTGGGGATCGTACCTACGACCTCCGGGTATTCGCCCCCGTCACTCTGCCAATTGAGCTATAGTGCCAATGGCTTCTATTGCGAAATTGTTCTTTTTAACAACATTTTTTTAACAATTGAAACACGGTAACCACGTGGTAAAAATAATATTACAAAAAGATATTTTTTTTATTGCGTAGTCGTCTACTAATATCTATACAAACAAAATCGATAAGTTCGTGACAGTGGGAGATTATGATCACAGGGCCATCCTGTCGCAAATGAACCTATTTGTTGAGTTAATTAAGTCAACAACAAACTAATTTTGAAAAGTTTTAAAGCAAAATTGTTTATAATATATACTACTATACTACATTCGTTATGACAAAGTAAATAATGAAAAAACATACTGCTGGAAACGTACGCAGTTCGAGCTATTATTTATGAGGTTTAACCGTTATAATATTAAAGCAGTCGTTTTCTTTTATAGTGAAATACGGGGAGTAATTTTGGCCACCCAGTGAAAGTGTGGTTTCCACCCCGTATGCAAAAACTCTCTTCTTAACCGTAAGCTATTTATTTTATTTGTAGGCTTGTTGCAATTCGTTAGTTTATTTAATAGCATTACCCCACAGGATATTTAAGTGAAACAGGTCCCCGACCAATTTTGATAAGTTCTTAAAGTCTCTCATTGTACGCTAAAGGGTCTTGCAACAAGAACTTTGTTTTTTAAAACTTTTTTTTTGATGAAGATGATTTATTTTTTTATTGTAGTTAGGTATTACAATAAGAGGAAAGTTCGGCAATTATGAATGAAAATGGTATCTAGCAAATATCCACCACGACCACGATGGCAGTAGTCAATTTTTTCATCAAACTTTTATCACTTTTTGGAAAAATTTCAGGTATATTTCAGCTATCACATCACGAATCTTCAGTTTAAAGTCTGCAATCGTTTCGATTGGCTCCGTTTAGATAGCCCGACAAAAAATAATCCAGTGCTGTTAAATCACACGATCTGGCTGGCAATTCAACAGATCAATCAACTCAAGACCCGTGATGTGATAGTTAAAATAAAACCTGAAATGTTGCCAATAAACTAATCAAAAATTTTTACGAAAAAATTTACTACGGCCAGCATGTTCGTGGTGGATATTTGCTAGATATCACTTTTCATTCATAATTGCCGAACTTTCCTCTTCTTGTATACCTAACTACAATAAAAAAAAGAATCATCTTCAACATAATTTTTTTTTTAAAAAAACAAAGTTCTTGTTGAAAGAGCCTGTAAATGTTTAAAGAGCTTAGTAAATACTTATATACTCACGCCCATTATTCCCATTGGGGTAGGCAGAGACTATCGATCGCCACTTTGTACGATCTTGACAAACCTCTCTTATTTCCCTTACATTCATATATATATTTTTTTTCAAAATATACTAATTAAATTATGACGTTGCGTTTAGATGCATCAATATGGCGCGGCTAGAACACGAGGACACATTGAGATCAAATATAGAATGAAATCAAAAAGGCAAGCCCTCCGAAATGTGAAGAATAAAAGGCCAAGTATGTAAAGATTGATTAATGTAAGTAAAGATTGAGAGGTTTGCCAGGATAGTACAAACTGGCGATCAATAGTCTATGCCTACCCCAATGGGAACTCATGGCGTAAGTGCAAGTATGTGAGTATATCTAAAAACAGGTCAATGCAATTTGCAGTCACACATGCCAGATAAACTATTATAGATATACCGTGAGATACTTGCGCAAAATTTGACGTAAAAATATTTAATCACTACGTAGTGTAGTATCTGCATATGCTAGTAAATATCTTAAAATTATTTGTCACCTAAAACAATACTGTGACCCAGATGATTCTCGGGTCAAAGTGCGGGTGCAATAAGCAAATATTTGGAAGACAACATATAACCTGCCACTCTAGCAAGATCTCCATCTAGAATGCTGACAGACATAAATAGAGCGTGACTTGGTAGTCGCGCTGGCCGATGGCCTTATTATTCTACTACTACTGAACAAAACTTCGTCAAGTTTATGACAAAACGTGAACATTGATATTCTTATTTTCGTTTCGCTTTTTACATTATTCAGCGTATTAGCAGTAAAGAGTCTGCATAGAATAGCACTTGGGCCTTTGACACTAAGTTTTTTACCTATACAGACGCAATATATAAAAAATTAGAGGAAGCTGAACATTTTGTTAAATAACACATTTTGGTGTGCAAAGGCTCTAACAGTTTTGCGGCTCTCCCGTTTTGGATGTCGGCTAAGGATTTTTGGATGAGGCCAAATACCCATCCCTAAGTAGGTAAACTTCGTTTTAATAAATAAAGGAAAGAAAAATTTCGACACCAGTGGGGATCGAACCCACGACGTCCGGGTATTCGCCTCCGTCGCTCTGCCAATTGAGCTATAGTCAATGGCTTCTAGAGCAAAATTGATAAAAAAATGTTGATAAAAATAAATACTTACATACTTGCACTTACGCCATGAGTTCCTATTGGGGTAGGCAGAGATCGCCAGTTTGTACTATCCTGGCAAACCTCTCAATCTTTACTTACATTAATCAATCTTTACATACTTGCCCCTTTTATTCTTAAGATTTCGGAGGGCTGCCCTTTTGGAGTTCATTCTATATTTGATCTCAATGTGTCCTCGTGTTCTAGCCGCGCCATATTGATGCATCTAAACGCAAAGTCATAATTTAATTAGTATATTTTGAAAAAAAAGATATATTTACTAAGCTCTTTTAACATTTTGCTGTGTAGTGTCGGCTTAGAATAGCACTACCCCATTTCTTCCGGTGGGTGTACGTAAGAGGCGACTAACGGTATTGGGGCTTTTAAGGGATTTTTGGGCGATGCGGTTGGAGACCCATCACCAACAACCTTTATTTCACCATCTTTTCCCCACGCAACTTCCAAAGGTTGCTGAGGAATGTCTCATTCCCTAGCTCTGGCTACCCCTTCAAGGGATTTATAGCCGTGAGTATATGTATGTATGTATACGTATGTTTAAACATTTACAGGCTCTTCCAACAAGAACTTTGTTTTTTAAAACAATTTATTTATGTTGAAGATGATTCAATTTTTTATTGTAGTTAGGTATACAAGAAGAGGAAAGTTCGGCAATTATGAATGATAAGTGATATCTAGCAAATATCCACCACGAACATGCTGGCCGTAGTCAATTTTTTCGTAAAAATGTTTAATCACTTTTTGGCAACATTTCAGGTTTATTTTAGCTATCACATCACGAATCAATCAACTTTGTAATATTTTATCACATGGTTGCGTGTAGTGCCGCGCCGGCTTAGAATGTCACTACCCCTTTCTACCCACGGGTGACGTAAGAGGCGACGCGACGTATGGTGCTATTTTAAGTGGTTTTTTTGCCGATGCTGGATGAGCAACATCCCATCACCAACGATACTTTATTTCTGCCATGTTGTCCCCCTCAATATTCAAATGTGGCTGAGGAGTTTTTAGGTCCGTAGCTCTGGCTATCCCTTTTTGGGATTTATGTCCGTGATTATGTGTATAAGACTTGACAAAAATGTTTATGCTAGTTTATATAGACCAATCGTAGCCACCCACTCCCCAGACTAGAACACGGGCGAATTAGACTTGTTCGTGACAGCTCACCTTAGCCGATTATTATGAAGGGTTGGAGATAAATGTTTACTTACCAAGTCTGGTGATTACGTATCTTTTGCGGCTGTTAATATTGTCAGTTGCAATTACAATTTCAATTAACTCAACTCAAGACTCAAACGTACACGCCGAATACCCCCGAAGGGATTGGCAGAGATACCAATAAATAAAGGATATAAGTACCCTCGATCAGATAGAAAACGTTCTTATAAAGGCGGGGGTCCGAAGTGAGAAGAATAAAAGAGCATGTATGAGAAGAATAATGAATGTAAGGCAAGCAAGAGAGGTTTGTCAAGATCGTATTAAGTGGCGATCTATAGTCTCTGCCTACCCCAATCGGAATAATGGGCGTGAGTATAAGTAAGTAATATTTATTTACTGACGAGCTTTACGGATATAACCATTGTTGTGTGGAAACCATTTCTGCCATTAAAAGTATTTAATAAACTGTTATAAATTTCTGAGTTACTGGAGAAAGAACTAATACTTAGATATTATATTTGAAAAGACGTACAACGTACAACAGGAATGCTGGAACATTCTCTCAAGATTGTACAAAGTATAAAGCAATCTTGGGCTTTTTGTTAAGTTCGGTGAACAACGATATTACCCCTAGGGATTAAGGAGGTTTAAAGACCGTCGATTTTATTACAAATATAAAATTAACGCTGTTTGAACTACGCGTATTTATGCTAGTTAAATACAAAGTTGTGGTACGACGACGTGATAGCTCAGTGGAACACCGCTTTTCGTGCAGAGAACTAGTGTTCTAACCCCGGGTCGGGCCTACACCAATTTGTCTTTTCCAAACACATAAGTGTGGTTAATTTACCATGGTTGTTAACGATGAGGGAAAACATCGTGAAGAAACTCACATGGCTAACTTATACTTAGTCTTATGAAAATGTATTCGTACAAAACGTGGGTACTCTGAATTCCAGGTGACAACTTCACAAAAAATGTCACGTGATATTGAAGTGTGTAGTGCCTTTTCCATTCCTTCGAAGATATACGCTGTGAACTTAAGAGTTTAGGTTAGTTAACACATTTTTTTTGGCCAGTGTATGAGAGGCTTTTTAATGGCAACGGGAATAAACGAGACAATATACAAAACCTAAAAACATAATAATGTAAATTTTAAATATGGAATATAAAAAGCGAGATTATCTATTACAATCTAATACGATGATGTAATAGAGATTTCATATATTTTAAAATTTTAGTTTTAATTTAAAAAAAAGGTAAAAAATAATAATAAAATGTTGATGAAGGATAACATGAATTTGTTACAAAACTCGGCTTTGCCATAGAAGTATAATATGGCTATTGCTATGAAAAATCGATATCGGTATTTTGCACACGGGCGGAGACCTAGCACGACGACGACATGCGATTTTTTGCTGATAGCCTTTTTGACATTGAACTTTTTTTTTACATGACAAATACGACGTGTATTTATTCCATTTTTTTAAATGAAGCCTTTGATTATACAAATATAAAGCCAATACAATGATTACTTACAGTTAATTAGAGACTAAGGGAAAATATATACTAAAACTAAGCAATATAATTTTAAAGTGACTCGTTAATTTCAACAGATCACATCTGTAGTATATTATTTGCACTATTAATCTCAATGGTCAATCAGATTTTGTATTCGCTAAAACTCTCTCGTGTGAGACTAGGCATTGGTTTAGAAAAACGTGCTTAAATGGTTTTGTCAAAATAATGCACTATTCGTTGTAAAAGGTAAACGTGAGTTACGATTCAATACTTAACAATATCTGCCTAATCACATCACAGTTCATACATGTGTCCCTAACAAGGTGCTCGATCTTGATGGCAAAGTTTTAATTATTCTTCCGTCGATGGTAGCCGGAACCGACCGTAACGAGCCCTGCTGAGAATTGAGAAATACACGAATAAAGAGCCAAAATCGGATCCCAAGTACTTGGGCTGCCTACGTCATCTGACGGTTGCCTAATAAGTTGGGACTTGTTGTATAATTGGCTGTTTGCACATAAAGCGCCCAGTACACAAAGGCCGACGATGGCCCACTGCACGCCATCGCCACTGTGTACAGGGGGCAATGGTGCATGATGGCGGACAATTGTCGATCGTGGCGCGGAATGGCGAAGTTGTCGGTTTTTCGGGCACACTTCAAAGGAATCGTGGTGTAACGTGGCCGGTCGTGTTTCCACAGTGGGCCATTGTTTAGTTCGTCACCGGTCGCTCATAGATACTTATACTTTTCTGGAATATTTTATTGCAAAATGTATTTATAATCACTATATGACGTAAAAATAACATAAACAGCGCCATAAATAAAATAATTTACATACATAATAATAAATAAATAGCTGCAGCCATAATTACTTCGACGTCCATCGCAAGTGGATTGCCAGTCAGTAATGAGCAATGGGCCGTTGTGACAACACCAAGTGATCGTGGCCTACAATTGTGCATTGCGGATCGTGGCCCATCACTGGCCATTGTGTACTGGCCGCTTTAGGTATCGATCGTGTATGTAGTATCTTTCTTGCTCTTGTCATCTAATTAATACATACATCATACATACTCACGGCTATAAATCCCTTAACGGGGTAGCCATAGCTTTGGAATAAGAGATTCCTCAGCCACTTTTGGAAGTTGATTAGGGAAAAGATGGTAGTAATAAATGTTTTTGGTGATGTGTCTCCAACCACATCGCCCAAAAATCACTTAATAAGCCCCTATACCCATAGTCGCCTCATACGATCACCCACTGGTAGAAATGGGGTAGTGTTATTCTAAGCCGACACTACACGGCAATCTTAGCCGACACTACACGGCAAATTAATAATTAAGACATTTAATCACAAACCCTTGTTCACAATCATTATTTTTATTTTTTGTTATACTTTTTTAAGATATGCCTACACATTTTCATCAGACTATGTGTTCTTTTGCTTTTAAAAACCACAGCAAGGGCAATTTTTTTAACATAATAATATATCTGTCAAAAATCTTTTGTGCTTAATTATTATTTTTATCATTTTATCTATCACGTATGTTGCAATTGGTCACTGTATAAGTATGTAACTTTCATTATGATGTGATATGTCTTAATTACAGGGGGATAGTGTTGAGATTTGAATGAATATATCTTTACTCGTATTGTTTTGTACTATAAAGCGTAACTTGTGGCCCCCTGTTTATCGATCCCTATATTTATCGTAGATCGTTCGAAAGTTTTTATACTATTCAATATTTTACAGCATAAATAAATAGGGGTGGGGTGGCGATATAGTAAAAGAGGGTAACATTATTTTGAGTGTACATATTTTTGAATCCAATAAGGCATTGTTGAACAAACTCTGCCCTTCTCCACTAGTATGACGTTTTTATTGAAGTTTTTTTATTCTAGGCATGAGTACACAGTTTTAATTACATTAGTTGGTTGGTAGTAGTGTTATTGGTCCTTTCTGTGTCCTCTAATGACAAAATTGTATACTCTCATTGTAGCTCTATCATATAATGTTTTTCACGTAGTTTTTTCATTTAACCAACGGAGGTTCAAATTCATCGTAATTATCATTCGATAAAAGATGGCGCTGTAAGCCTTTTGTGTATCGTATTCTTTATAATTTATTTGAAACGATGATGTTTTTTGGTTTAATTACTTATCGTTTGGTCTTGTCTTGTAATTGGTTGTCGCAGGTAATAATGATAACAGAGGGAGTATAAACAATTTTTTGCCAAAGTACTTTATCAACTGAACTGATAAGCCTCATCGGCTGTTTATGAATCTGTACTTTTAAATCGTCTTGCACAGTTAAGGCATTAATCGAGTTAAGCACGAGGAGTTTCGTTGGGCAGTTAATGATAAAACAGGAGCTGGTCGCGGTCGCGTACCCCAGTGTCGAAACGTGGTATGTGGTATGTCTCCACGGCGCAATGTGGGAATGGCGCGCGCTGTGCGCTCTACAGTTCACAATGAGTCGTAAACGCTAGTTTCGTCTGTATGGGTTTCCTAGTTTCCAACCAACCGGTTCTGTTACTAGGTAGAACGGCTGGAAATTAATACGATCCAATGGAAAAACAGTAGATTGCGAACGGCCTCTCATTGGTGGATATCGGCGTAACAAAGAGAGCGCGGTGGAGCGCGGGGGTCGGCGATACGGTGATAGAGGAGCGACCGGCGGCGGCGGCGGCGGCGCTCGGCGCGCTAATAACAGCACGGCACACGCAGTTAGTTTAGTTGTATTTCGCCATTGTGAAAGAAGCCAGCAAGGTTATACACTTGCGTCGCGATTCGAACTCGACTCTCTATTTTGTGTGTTTGTAAGTCGTTTCTTCGATAAGTGTTGTGATAACTTTCACCTGTGCGAATGTCTCCTTTCTCACCTTTACGTTTTATGTTATATTTTTGTTATCGCCGAATTGGACGGCGCCTGCGTTTCAGTTAATTTTTGTTTGAAAGGATGGAACGTAGTTCATATGGTTTTTACACTAAAAGGTATTTTTATTTTCTTTTTATTTAAATACTTTTGAGTTATTTGTATGCATGTGGTCTTTTTTTGCGAGTCATTCGAAAAACCATAGTACAACAGTTGAGAAACCGTGCTATGTCGATCCCAGAGATAGACACCTAATTAACCCTGTATAACCTAGGTGGGTATGGTTTGTTATATTTTGTTGTTTGATAACTTGCTCTTTTAAAGGTTATTTTTACTATCTGTTATTATGGCATGTTATTATCTCCGAAAATGTATGTACCCGCAATAATATGTGATGTTAATACAATCGCAATATTATTTCGGAAGTTGTGGTCGGTCGGTTCGCGTGAATGTGCGCCAGTGTGAGTAATACTTCAGGGCCAAGCTTGACAGACAATACAAGGCTCCAGTCGAAGCCGAGGGTCGACAGCCGAGGGGAGGGCGCCGTCGTCCGCACACATGCAGAACCGGTTTGTGCTCTGCTCCCCTGGTGTGCATTCTCCATCCTCTTCCCTATCGAGCTTATGCACTATGTTCATTCCCTTCTAACACCTTTTTTTTCAAACATTATCAACCGTTGACTGACGCTAACTAAGTATTTACCTCGGTGTGTTTTTAAGGTATCATAAAAAAACCTTAAGTTTCTGTAGGTTGATACTTCCACCTGCAATACTTTAATATTTACAAACAGTATTTATACGTACCCTTTTGACAGCAAAAATATGTAACGGAAATCTTATCATAATACTCTTTCTAGAAGAACTAGAAATCAAGTAACTATCAAAGCGTAAAAATTAGCAAATGATACATTTTGTAGTTCAGTTAAAAGAAATCTAAACTTATAAGTTGTTACATATGCAGTTCCTTTACATACAAGCAACAGATTTAAAGATGCAGATGGCAGTGTTTGATACACGTTGTATTTCAGCCCCGTGGTTGCGCCCGTGTTGTTTTTTGTACTTATATTTAATATGCTGGCACCTACTCTCCACGCGTACTCGTTACTACGCCCTTAGTCGTAGTTAAAATCCATTAACAGTATGTTTAAAAAGGGACTTTTGCAAATTTAAATAACGTAAACTATTACTGTCTAATTATTGTTTTGTTGGCATAATTGGCCTAGACCTCGTTTTTAAAACATACCCTTTTTATATTTTAAATCGAAAAAAAAACATCAAACTAAACAACTTTGCCTATGGAATGCTTATCTAAAATATTGTAATTTTCGAAATAATTAATAATTAAAAAGTGTCACTGCCTAGATCAAACTGAGAAAGTATGGTGAGTGTCTTATCATTATCACACACACAAGATGTTTTCTTTTTATTTCAGCTGAGGCTAAGAACCTTTCTCTGATTGATCTAGTTACGACACTTTATGTATTAATTATTTTGAAAATTACAATATTTGAGATAAGCATTCAATCGGCAAAGTTGTTTTATTTGATGTCTTTAATTAGTTTAAAATATAAAAAGGGTATGTTTTAAAAACGAGGTCTAGGCCTTATTAGGTAAGATTGTTATTAGCTATACATACTACGTTAAATTAAAAAAACGGCTAAATTCTGATAGCCAATTTAATTTTTTATGCTTTACTTGCTTTGCCAGTTGGTAATGAATGACATGCGGAAACCGAAACCTAACAGTCACAACGTATGTTAAAAATACATATAAACCGTACTGCAGCCTAATAATAAGACTTAATAGCGTGACGCAGTAATAAAGTAAAAAATTCATCACGACTGAAAATTTAGTACATACATACATATACTCACGGCTATAAATCCCTAGAAGGGGTAGCCAGAGCTAACGAATTGGAAATTCTCAAGCCACTTTTGGAAAGTTGAGTGGGGAAAAGATGGTTAGATAAAGGTGGTTGGTGATGGGTTTCCAATCGCATCGCCCAATAATCCCTTAAAAGCCCCAATACCGTCAATCGCCTCTTACGTACACCCATCGGAAGAAATGGGGTAGTTGTATTCTAAGCCGGCACTACAATTTAGTCTTTTTTAGTATTTAAAATTACTAAGTATGAAGGTGATAATGACGGAGTTATGTTACTTTTTATCTCGTGGCATTCTACGTTGTAAAATTAGCTTTTGGTAATTTGATAATGTGTTAATCTAAAAATTATTTTGGTTGTCGTGACCAGTTAAAATTGTTGATTCCTAATCCTAAGTTCAACAAAAACTCGAACTTTCCGGCCGTTTATCCCAGAAGGTGTAACTATAACTCTAAGGTCATATTAACCCATGTTTTGCTTGGATAGTGCACTCCCGTGATAGGGGGCTAACTTACAATTACAACCAATATTGTATGAGTACTCTGTCACATGACTAAGTACATCTAAGCTATGTTTTACCTGATTGTTAACAACCATGCCACATTAACATACACATATGAGTTTGGAAATGACACAAAGATGTAGGCCCAACTCAGAATTCGAACCCTTGCTCGCCTCTCTGCGTGAGGGACGGTGTGCTCTCACTGAGTTATCACGGTTATTTATAATTATAATTATCGATATGTTAAAATGTGCATACACTTAATTTTAAACGGAACTTACGATATTTGTAAGGGATCCTTCTTATGATTATATATTTCTGAAATCTGCTATTTATAATATTAATGCACAAAATATTAAAAAAATGCATATTCATATTTTTTTATAAATATTGTATTTCATAGTCTTTTTAATTTAAATGAATAGTCTATATTCTGATTCACTACTCAGGCTAAACAGCTGTGGATTTGTAGATATGGAACAGATAAAAATAAGCGATTATTTCAAATTCTACGAGGTATTATCTTTTGAGGATTAGTCTGTGTGCACTAATACCTGGGTCACTCTCACCCCTCTTGTACGTACACTGACGCCATTATATTGTAATGTATTAGTACAAAAATAATTTTCAGGTCAGAAATATTAGACAAAAAGAAAGATCAAGACAAGAGTTATAACGATACAACACAGAATCAACAGCAACAGCAATTGAACAAACCAGCAGAGAAGAGTGGGCATGGAGCGGATGGTCAAAATGTTAATACACCAGTAACACAACATGTCACGCCATCACAAAAACTTGTATCTTCGCCACACGTCTCAACGCCTATCCTTAATGGAAAAGATGAAAAAGATAAACCTGTGAAAGTCGCCAGTTCCACAACTATAACTATTATTGAAAACGGCCAGAGTGATTCAAATACTGATAAAGACAAAGATAGTGTTTCAAAGAACTTTTACTCCTTTGATTCCAATAATGATAAAAAAGATGATTGTAATAAAAATAGCATCACTATAACAAGAGCTATCCCTAAGCAGTCACCGGTTAATAATATACCGACTGATAAGTCGAAAGCGCCAACAAAGCCAAATAAGAGACCGTTGCAGTGCCTTGAAACTCTAGCTGAGAAAGCTGGCATTACTTTCGATGATAAGTATGAAGTAGCAAATACTCTCCTAGCATTGGATAAACAAAATAATTTTCGAAAACCTATTGAATTGAAACCACCTAAATCAGAACCAGATTCGCAAGAAGACTATCGATACAGAAACCAGAAAGACGAAGACAATAAAATTCACGTGAGTTTCTTTCTATAATTTTAGACTTAAGGCTATTTAATGACAGTAAGCACCTTTACAATTATATTTTACAATAACACAAATCTAAGAATTCAAATTAAATAAATAGGATTTGTTCTTAAAAACTAAATTATTTCAGATCCAGCAACAGATAATTCACCAACAGCTGCAGCAACTGCAGCAACAACAGCAGTTGCAACAATTTCAACAGTTGCATCAACAGCAACAACAACAGCAGCAGCAACAACAACAGCAGCAACAACAACAGCAGCAACAGCAACAACAACAGCAGCAACAACTGCAGCAGCAAGCTCTTCAAAGACAGCAACAGCAGCAACAAGCTTTGCAGCAACATTTAAAGAATCAACAAGATCAACACGAGCTGGTTGGTTAAATTATTTATAATAATTTGGATATATTATAATTGGATACGCTGCAGTATCGGTATTTGGTTGGAGACCAATCACCAACGTTACTTATATGTATACCTTGTCCTCAAAGAGCTTTCAAAAGAAAATTAGATTTTGTTTAATACCGATGTTTCGGCGACCCTCATTTGGTATTAATAGCGCTGAAAATAGTTGTAATGTCTACTATTTAATAGGTCAAAGATTACACTGGTCAACAAAAATTTGTAACAAGAAAGGAGCTTAATAATTTTGAATTACCTACCTACCCTTATATAAAAACTATATTTACTTTGATTCAATCAGGTCTTATTTTCGAGTTACAGCCACTATACAATACACCACTTTATAGCACTATGTACCACTGGGCGAGGCTTCTAATATAAAAGTATCTTATGAAACTATTAAATCTATCTATTATTTTATCTTTGAAAAGATTCAACATAACACAACTGGAAAGTTTGTGGAGATTAGAAGTTAATTGCCCTAATATTAGGATTACAACTAGAATACACAAAATACTGTCGGTTTATTTGTGAGTGGGACAACAGAGACCGAAAAAATCATTATGTTAGGAAAGACTGGCCTAAACGGAAATTCCTTACCGCAGGACAAACAATTATAAAAAATCCCCCTTTAGTGCAGCCGAATAATATATTTACGCATAAAAGTTGGGCTCATGAAATTTTTTGTTAAAGCTATGGATAAGACATGTGATGGTTTTTTATATTTACATGAAAAAATCCCTAAACTGAGCGAAACAAAGATTAAAGAAGGTGTATTTATTGGTCTTCAAATCAGGCAATAAATGAAACATGACATATTTTTAAAAATAACTAAGCGATTTGAAAAATCTGCTTGGGAATCTTTCATAAAAGTGACTCAAAATTTTCTCGGAAGCCACCGACCGAATGACTAAGGTTAAGGTTTTAGGGTGTAATATGCCGTTGGAAATACATATTCAATATTTACATTTAGACTTATTTCCTGAAAATCTGGGCGCCGTTATCGATGAACACGGTGAAAGATTCCACCAAGATATTTCTACTATAGAAAAAAGATATCAAGGCAAGTCTCGGATTATTGTTGGATATAACAACGACACGTCCCTAAAGCAAAATATAGAAGAAAATCTTAAGGTTATCACGATTTTATTATTGCAACACAGAGGAATAACTTCACTTGGTCAATAAATATTGAAATTTTCTAAAATGTTTAAAAATCGAATTACAAAAAAAATATTCGTATTTGGAACATTTTGATTTTATTTCTATTATCCTTATCCCTGTTCGAAACATAACTAGACAAAAGTTTTCATGTTACAAACAATAACTGTTTTTTTGTTGACCAGTGTTATATGAGACCTTTTTAGATTCGAGTAATTCTTCCCCGATCTTACTATTGTTTGTGCAAACATTTCTCTGAGATTCTTTTCTCAAAGTAATATGTTCGACTTTTGAACGTGATGTTGTAAGATTATTTATTTTTAGTTGCAGAAACAATTCGCTCAACAACAGCAGCAACAACAACAACAGCAGCAACAGTTACAGAAACAAGATTCACAAGCTGCTCAGCAAACACAAGAATTACCCCAACAAAAGTTTTTACAGGTAAACATTTTGCTTTGAATAAAAAATGTTGTGTGTGCATGTCGCAATATCAAAAATTCTTTTCTCTATCATTGATTCTCTCACAAATAACCTTTATATTATACGTTGTATCCCCAAGGATACAGCTAAACTTGAACCCTTATGAGAATCGAAAATAATTTTTAGGTGGTGAATAACCAACCTGTTCAGCACACACAACAGTTCAACGTTCCCGGAATAGGAGAAATAAATTTATCTTTTCTTGCGGCACCTCAAGGAAACTTAAATGTTCTTCTTGATAAAAGCCAGAAGAGTATGAGCACTGACATCAAACCTCAAGTGAGTGGTTATTATATTGTAAATACTTTTATTATATGGAATGTATTAGATTGGTATTGAACCTTTCGTCTTTACACCTTTGAGATGGTTACTACAAAATACTGAGTAAATTTGGCTCAGCGCTAAAATGGATAAGTTCAAATAACGGCCTCTCAACATCTATTTGATATTTGTTGTTCATATTAATTTGATATTGAAGTTGTAGCTTATCTTTCGCTTTTTTCGTTTCATTTTTTACGTCCTGAGATTTGAACGTAACCATACGTATTTTTTAATCTTTAAATGCTATATATCCCACCGTTCAACAGACGTAAAATATTAACACTATTTTATTTACTATCTGATCGATTGTCTCACCCATGAGTTTACGAAAAGGGAGCAATGCATTTACCATTGATACCATTAATTTATTATAATAGGTCTATGTATTTTGAGGATTTGCTGACCTAAACCTAAAATTTCATTGCTAGGTATGTGCTCTTCTTTTTATCCTTATACCTAATACCTCTTGAACATCAATAATTTAACAATCTATTATTTCTATGACTCTAACATAAGTTCTGATTCGGTCAAAGCAAATATTCAAAAATGCCACTTTTTTAATGAAACTAAGATTGTTGTTAGAATCAAAAAGAATTATATAAGTATATCATACAACTTCAACTGGTTTTAAATTGTTTACTAGTGCTTCCCACTGAAGCTCGGCATTCTCGTTCAGTTTATACTGGTTAAATTAATATATATAATCAAAACGAGTTATGTATAGAGATTGCAACAGAGTCTTGATGACGCACATGTGGTTTCTGAAGGATACTTGAGTCAATTGCACTATTGCAATTGATTGATCGGTGGCCAAGACAATGTGTATGTACCATGCATTATTTGATTAAAAAACACCTACTAGATGTCCTTTGTACATCCTGTTATTGTGCATGTGTTGGAATTATGTACTTACTTGCTGTTGAGTTGATTGTCATCAAATCTTGTTGTTTACAATTGTGTTGTGTATTGCTCTGAGCATATCTGTGCAAGCTAAAATACTTTATTTTAGTTAAATAAGTATACCAATAGTATACCAAGAACAGCATATGTAGGATATGTCTTGATTTGCATTATTGGATTTAAACACCAAAAATATCCAAGCTGACCAAAGAAAAAACCTGAATAATCTTCTTTAAACTATTAATATCCCAAATCTACAGCTTTAGGCCTATTTACTTAGCGAAAAAAAGTATTGGTTGAACATGATTTATATATATATATTGATACTTATATTGTTATGCTACGTGGGTTGACTGTACGTTTCTTATATCAGCTTACTAAATCGATTTAAACCTTCATTTTAATAATTTAAACCAACCCTTAAATACTAATTCTGCCCTAGATTCAACCGTGATAGCCCAGTGGGTAGAACACTCGGTTATCGTGCAAACGACTAGTGTTCAAATCCTGGGTCGGGCCTACACCAATTTGTCTTTTCTAAAGACATATGTGTGGTTAATTTATCATGGTTGTTAACGGTGAGGGAAAACATCGTGAGGAAACCCACATGGCTGAGTTGTACTTAGTCATGTGACAGTGTATTCGTATAAAACGGCGATAGGCCTGCCCCCTATCACGTGAGTACACTGTCCATGCAAAACGTGGGTACTCTGAACACCAGTTGACAAAGTCACGTGATGTTCAGAAGTATTAGTACCTCTGCCAACCCCTTCGGGGATATTCGGCGTGAACGTTTATGTTTATGTTATGTTATACAACAGTTACAGTAACTGAATATTAAGCGACTTGGAAACGCTTAACGTTAACCGGTGCTTTTTTATTGACTTTAAGTAAGAAAATCTTTTCTTTGTAATTTCAGTTAGATGGTCAAGTGGTCCAAGGTCAAATGAATATGTCTCAGCACGAGGGTCAGCAGCACCAGACTGTAACCGTAGTTTCTTCGATGCCCAGCAGCATGCACCAGGTAAATAAGTTTAACTCGACATTGCAATCATGGTAACTTTGCGTTTATTATTGGAACATGGATTGGTGATTGTCATTGGGATGTGATAGATAGATAGATAGATAAAGCATTTATGATGTATGACATTACTAATTAAATGGAAAAATATAAGTATATGATGAAATACGGAAATGATTAACGAATTGATAGCCTGGTTTCTATTCTCGCAGAGGATGAACATACATGTATGAGTATGAGTCTTATTGTGTATTATTAGTGGTAGTACAGTAGTCAGAGAGAACAATAGAAATCTATTCTCATTTTGACGGCAGTCCTAATAAAGAATAAAAGTCATTTTTCATTAAATTTATAGCTACTACTCTGCATCATTTAATAAGTATAAGCATTTTAAACTCCTACCCTATGTAAACTAATATTTTTTAAATCTTATCTCATAGTGGTCCATAAAAAGGGTACAAATTTTCTTCTATAATATAATTGTCGAGCTCATAACCCATAGCACAAGTACTATTTATGCTTAATTAATTGCATAATATTTCATTTAATTGATTTTCTTACATCCACAATTAACATTAAGTCTATATATTAAGTTCTATTTCTAATCGGTATCTTGAATAGAGACCCCACAAATTGTCAGAAAATACTATCGATAGCATTACATTTACAAAACAAATGGCAGCCATTTTGTGTTTTTTCGAGTTAGGGCCTTTCGCAATTCCGCTATGAACCGTAGTCAAAGTCTTAAGGCGCCTTCTTTACTTATTAATATATACGCTATTCTTCTTCTCAGTCGTAACGTTCTTGACAGAGTGGTCGCGGTCGTCATTTTGGTCGGGTGACTCGCCGCACAATTGTCGCAATGCCTCTCCGAAAGCTGCTTTTTGGGTGCCTTGGTACAGAGCGTTATCCAGCGCTGCCTTGATTTGGTCCGTCCATCTCATTGGTGATCGACCACGCATTCGGGTGCCCTCTACTCTGCCCTGTACCAACAGTCACTCGATAGACACGCTATTAGTTGTTCTAAATAAGTGTTTTTTCTACAGGTACAGCAACAACAGCAGAACACAGGCGGCATCCAGCAGCAAGCCAACGCCGGCATATCTGCCATGTCGCCGCTACAAACTATTCCTTCCAACGCGCAGCATCCGCACCAGCTTGGGTAACTATTTACTATTATTAATCATTTTTGGACTTAGAATGGTATATTAAGATCTAAAGATGGTATATTAGGACGATAGGACTTCGACACTAGGGTAAAGACGCGTGTTAACAAAACTGTGACTTTTTGTTTAACATTACGCACTGGTGCGAGAATATTATATTCTTTCTTAATAGAAGATTTTTCCTATCAAAAAGTGGCTGTTTACATGTAGAAAAATAGATTTACTGTGGTATAAATAAATGTATCTATTTGCTTAATACTTGCATTCCCTTGCATAAATAATAAATTTTAGGCGATATATCGATTTCAATAACATAAAATTGAAATATTTATATTGGTTTGTAACCACTTTCGAAATTAGTTAACATATTACGGGCATAGTAAAAAATCTGCCTACTTCTTTGTTCTTTGGGAACACTTTATCATAATAATTGTCTAAACACTTATATCTTATTCACGGCTAACAATTAAACCAATTCGCCTCATCTCACAGTATCCGTTACTAGTCTGGAGTACTTAGTCCAATCCCCGTAGCACGACCATTGTGAGACCGTGTATGACACGTGATAAGTGAGAAATTCTCATGTTATTCATACAAAATCTGTCAATTTGTCACATCTCACGCGATCTCCCAACCCTGGTCCTACGGGGTCGTGATAGTATATGTGTAGGTCATAGCCTAGATAGTAAATTAGTTGATATTTGCAGGGCGGACTGGGGCCACGGGCGCGTGCAAGTGATCCAGCAGCCGCTCCAGAACAACACGTACCTACAACAGCTGTACAACGCGCAGGGTCCGCTGCTGATGCCCGGGAACATTGCGCTGCATCCTGGAATCAATTCGCAGCAGATACAGGTTTGTAGGCAACAGATGATAATCTTGTGTAGATCATTCAGCATAAAGTTACGGCTACAATAAACCTTAAAGTAGTCAGAGTTTCAGAATATAAATTCTTTAATTACTTTTGTAAGTTGGCTGGGAAAGCATTGTAAAATAAAAGTTGGCGTTCATCGTCCAGCAATTTCTTAAAAAGCCCCAATATCCCATCGCTTCTTACGACTGTCGAGATAGGAAACGGGTTAGTGTTATTTTGCGACTCTACACAGCTTAATCCGAATTCAATCAATCATTCTTAAATCTAGTAAGGAACAATCATTCATATTCATCCCGTAAATGCATAATCCAAAAGTTTGACCTCATCAACTTGGCCAGAAATGTCATACATACATAAATACATAAACTCACGGCTTTAAATCCCTAGAAGGGGTAGTCAGAGCTAAGGAGTTGAAAATGTCACGCCACAAAGGTCATGCTACTAAAAATAATATAATACTTGCAGGTGATAGCAGCCGGTAAGCCATTCCAAGGCAACCAGCTGGCGCCTCACATGATCACCACTCAAGGCAAGCAAGTGTTGCAGGGGCAAGCAGGTAATTTCTATTCTAATGTTTAATTCGTAGAACATAATATGCTTCAAAACATATAATATTATATACATCTCTATGACTAATAAATAGTATTTGAAGAAATATATTGTAATGATTATGATTACAGAAATATACCTTCATGATCTTATTTATTTGTGTATCCATAAGTGAAGTGCTCTAATTTGGGGATAAATAAGTTAACAGCAATATGTAAGCCCAAATACTTTTTCCTTTTAATAGTAATTTTTGGTATCTTGTTTTAAAACACTTTCTATTTTTCGAACGCCACGGGGTTATCCCAAGGCCCAGAACTATATTTGTAATTAATATTAATCAAAGAAGAAAAGATAGTAAAGGATGTATACATAAATTTATATATTAAGTAAAATTACGTTATTTAAGTAATTATTTGATGGCAAATTTGATATAAAGCTTTAATTTTTGTTACTTACTTAACATTACTTTACTATATAACTAATACAATATAATTCACCCCACATAATAAGCACTATGCAATATAAAGCTTTCCGACCAAGATTTTCTGCACTATTTAGGTTTTTAGTGAATTTTACAGGTCTCACTGCCTACCCGGAACAAGGTTGCTAAATTTTATTCGGTTCTGTTGTCGTATTAATAGACTTTTTACTGTGAACGTGAAATTTATTTCGTTACATTCAAATTATTCGTTTCATTTACTCGCTTTTGTATTTAATTTTGAGCTGTCTTGTCGCTTATTTTATTAATATGGACAGTATTTATCGTCTGTACATAAAAAGTTGATTAAATTATTCTTAATACGAGCTTTAAAATAGAAATGTTACAATTTTGGCCGTCATGCATGAGGCAATAAGCACACAGAACAAAATAACTGTATTGAACCCATGCTTTCAAAATTATTTTTACGTAACGGTTTTGGTTTTTTGCTTTGTCTTCTGTTGTTTAATTCTGCGTACCATCAATATCTAAGAAATAAATGGAGCTTAATTAATAGATTTTTTACGTAGCAATCAATTTAAAGATGGTAGAATAAAGGTTGTTGGTGATGGGTCTCCAAAAGTTTCCCCACTCAACTTCCAAAAGTGGCTGAGAAATTTCTGATTTCTCAGCTCTGGCTACCCCTTTTAGGGATTTATAGCCGTGAGTATATGTATGTATGTATGTATGTAATCAATTTAATGGTTAAAGTATATTTATGACTTTTCTTAAATTTCTCTGGTGCTCGTGTTTGTCTGTATGGTTATGAATGACACTCAAGGAGTTATAATATTTCCATAGTGAGGTGAATGTAAGGAATGAAATGCTTTTGATGTGTATATTGATAGTTTTACAAAGAAACCTCTTTGTAAAAAGTATGTTTATAAAAAATACTTGTATTTTTGTATGAAAATTATTACTGCTTTAATGTAAATGCTTTAAAATAGTTTGCCTTAATGAGTGACTGAAAATAATTTTCATTGCATTGTAAGGACATCGTTTGTGATTAAGTTTGGGTGTAACATTATGATCATATGGAACTCTTTCTGTTGTTTTATTAAAATCATGTGAAAGAAGAGTTTATTGTATTCTCGTCGGTAAATGCAAAATATCACATAAAACAAACCTAAGTGAATGTATGTTTTAATTAGAACATATATTAAAAAGTATTGATTTTATTAATGAATAAACTAGCTTAAGTATTATAAAATATATGAGTCTTTGATCCACCCATCTCAAGTTTGACTTGTCCAGATATTCCTTCACATGCAATTGTTTAAAAGAGCTTAATACAACTTTTGAAAAGATTTTGCGAAAGATGTTGTAATGTATAACTTTAAAATTCTGCTTGCAATGAATGTTTTGTATTTTTAAATAATTAAATAACTTTCTGCTTTTATTGTAACTATTAGATATTTATTTATATTAGTGAGTGAAACTCGCAAAACAGGAATAAGTATATTAACCTATATAACTTGTCCTAATAAAATTATTTTCGAACCGCTTTAAACTAATAAATAACATACAGAGTATAAGTGTTATGGATAAAATTATTTATTCTTAAATAGTTTTATGGCCTTTGCTTACTAAAAAACTAAACATTTTGTCTTTGTCATCAAATATGAATCAAACATCTGAAATAAAGTAATAAAATTGTTTTTATTAACAACTCTTGTTATTAAGTTTTGATTAACCCTATCGCTTTACGTTCATCTAGATAACTTATATAACTGTCCATTTTTAATGAAACCAGTCTTATCAAAACACAGTATCTTCCAAAAATCAAACATGTACAACATATAATAAAACATGTTTAGCATAAACCATGATAAAGTCAAATTAAATAATCGTTATTTTTTACTACTAAAACTACAAAGCATGTTTTTACCAACAATAAAGTTAAATCCACAAAGTATTATTTTTTACAACTACAAAGCATGCTTCACCAACAAATTATGAACCCAAATAACCAACAAATTGAACACCAGCGCCGTTCCCCGGCTACACGACGATCCCGGCCATCCCCACCACGCAGAACCAGACGTTCGTGTTCAGTCCGCTGGGCGTGATCAACTCGCAGGCCAGCCTGCTGCCCGCGCACTCGCAGCCCGCCGTCTCCATCAGCCAGCACCAGAAACCGCCCGACACCCATAAGGTAACTTGATGATGGAAGAGAGGTGTGTCAGGGTCGTACAGTGGCGAACTACAAAAGCATTGTAATATCTAGGCTAAACGAAGGTCCAGAGAGATTATTCATCGATTTATCGTAGATTGAACTATGCCGTATACCAAACGCCATGTAGTACCCCCTGAAGGTACTAGTTTAACACTTATTTTTATCGAGTTTCCAACATTTCCCAACTATTACTCCAAAATCTTCAGTCTTATACACCCCTTTATATATACAAGGGAAACTATAAGAGAGTTTTTTTAACAAAAAAACGTTACCACATCAACCATCATACAATTTGCGATACCTAAATATTCCCCAAAAACCATCCTACCATAATCCCTGGAATAGCGATTAATACAAATCAATTGTATCACTAAGCCTAAATATTACACAAAAACATTACCTAGTAATCCGCTCATAGTCCCTAGTCAGCCAATTCAAAAATACTGTCGCTAAGGCCAAAGGTGTGATGCAGGCCCTAGGAAGCGGCAAGATGTCGGGAAAGGGTGCACATGGACATCTTAATCCTATGCCAAATATATATATCTATGTATATATTACAACAAATCAAACGTTACCACACCCAATCACCATGCAATTTGTGATACCTAATAATTACCCAAACGTAATCCAAACATAGACAGTCAATTTAAATGTATTGCTAAGTCGAAAAGTGTTTTACAGGCCCTAGGAGGCAGCAAGGGGTCGGCGAAGGGCGCTGGGGGATATCTTAATCCTCTTTAAATAGCTATGGAAATATGATGGTTCTGATGCAATTTATGATAGCTAAATGTTCCCCAAAACCATATCCAAGTAATCCACATATAGCCCTAGTACGGCGGTCAATTCTATTGTATTGCTAAGCCCAAAGGTGTTCTACAGGCCCTAGGAGGCAGCAAGGTGTCGGCGAAGGGTGCTGGAGGGCAGCAAGTGCAAGCGCAATGTGTCGTGTCGCAGCCCTTGTTGGGAGGTCAGCAGTCTGCGCAGATCATCAGCCCATTACCGGTTAGTAGTGCACCTACTTATTCCCTTTGTAGGGTGTCTGTCTGAATTATGTGCAGTGACTTGTTCGTAAGTTACAAGTAATATAAATTGGTTGTTCTGTGAAAACAAAGTTAATTTTGCATAGAGTCGGAGCTTCAGAATTGTTTATTCCTTGCTCACTATTCGAAGCTCACTAGGACTAATAAAAGATGGTTTGTAATTAGCCTCCACCAGCCACATCACTTCTGAATCATGTAAAAAGCCCCAAAATCGTAGTGGTAGTTTTATATCAACACTGTACAACTTATGTAAACATTGTAAAGTGTGTTGTTGTGTATCGATCTATAGGCAAAAATATCTTAAATCTTCTCCACATCCCATTTGCTGCACCAAGATAATCGAACCTGACCTGAAACTTAATTCGACCTTATTTTCTCATATACCCGTACATCACAGGGTGGTGGTCAAACGATGCAGTTTGCCCCATGGCAGATCCAGGGTGCCCTGCCCCAGGTGTGGGCGGGCGGGATCCAAGCCGGGGGCCTGCTGACTCCGAACCCCATCTTCATCAGAGGGGCCCAGCCTGACGCCCCGCCCTCCATGTTCATACATCACTCGCCGCAGAATATGCAGCATACTTGTGAGTATTTCTTGATATTAAATGTAAGTGATAATGCGTTAAGTGATAATTATGCAACAAATCATTATTTCACTTTTTTTATTTATTTATATGTTAATACTTGGACTAGTTACTAGTAGAACAACTATGATGCGTGAAGTCTTACTTTCAGGACGGTCTTATGTTGTTTATGCTACGGTTTTAATAGTTATCTTGATGATTAAAGATAAAATCAATTTATGAAAATAAAAACAGCTTTACAACATGGTTTGATCGTGAACCTACATGAATACGCTAGAACTAGTACAGTCAAAGTAATCATTTGTTCGTCTTGATATAGATTAGTTTAATCTTTTTTTTGTATATAGCAGCTATGCGAAAAGTATTTTAAACTGTTTTTAGGTTATTTTTCGTTTTGCTTATTTTGTGCTAGTATTCTTACTTCATAGATGATATATATTTAAACTTAAAGAAAGTATATGTTAGTGAGCAATATTTGGTAAAAGAAATTATCTGGTGAAAGGAATTAGAAGGGAAGGGAAGTTTGTCGAATCCTTATTCTTGCGACTAATTTATGATTTGTATATGTTGTAATAGAAAAGTTCTTTATATCACAATTTTTGCTGTTTATTTATGAGTTAGCATTGCGATATTTTAGCTTTATAAATATGATTTTGTAAAGCATGTTTTTTAGTATAGACTTTAGTGAGTGTCTTTGTAAAATTCATCTTTTCTCATTATATATAAGTCGACTAAGGGGTTAATAAATGCCTTGATACTTAGTAAAGTATTTTTTACTACACGTATTGAAACAGAAACTAATTGCCAACCAAACATTTCACAATAAGATATATTCTTACACAAGTTTTATACCAAATCACTTGAAATATGAATATTTTTTGCGAATGAACCATTTATTTTGCGAAACTTCAATAATGCCAATAAATATTGACGATGCGAATGAGAAGTTAAAATGTAAAAGCCCCTTTTTAAATATCTGGTTTCATTCATTGATCGTTATATTATATTTTCGGCTTCTTG
Organism: Bedellia somnulentella; assembly: GCA_963576735.1. NCBI lineage: Eukaryota > Metazoa > Arthropoda > Insecta > Lepidoptera > Bedelliidae > Bedellia > Bedellia somnulentella. The sequence continues at coordinate 13,067,696 of OY755170.1, forward strand.
TTTTAATTATATAATATTAAAAAAATCCTATAAGATCTGGATCGAAATTGAAATTGCTATTTAAAAAACAATATCGAGTAATTAATCATTTGAACGCTTGCGAGCAAGAGATCTCTCTGATTTTCTTATTTAATTTTGTATAATATTTTCTCTTCAATGATGGGGTATAATGTATGTATGACCTCGTGCACTAAACCGGCTTAGTGTACACCGTGCTAAGACTGCTTATAAATAAATTCTTATAATAAGATAAGTATGCATGAGGTCAAGTACTGGGGATAAAGAACAATTGTCTTATTTACCATAACGTTTACTAAATGTGTAATGACACAAATACATAGATAAAATAACGACTATAAATGCGTAAGGGTTAGTTAAAATGTTCAATAAACTAATCTATGATGAGTTACATCCCAATAAAACTACTAAAAATATATCCCTAGACCATAAATAAATGTCTCTGCTAATACCTGCTAATGAATATAAGTAAAATAAAACATCTGTTTAAAGAAGCGAATAGTGTAGAAACAAAGTTGTGCGAAGCATATTGCGAAGTCCTGTAGAACTAAACGTTGATTGATCGTAACCAATTTTAATTACAACTTTATCGCAAAGTGATTACCCTTTAGCTAGTATATGTTTTAATTAGCGAATTGCATTAATTGTCATCCTGGCATTCTCCATTTTTTTAATCAAAACACAACAAATATTTCATTAGTAAAACTGACCTTATATAAAACTGATCATACTTTTGACCTTATCAGTGTTTTATGATCCCCACCATTGCTTATGAGATAAACATTTCCATTGCAATGTGCCTAACCTAAAGTTTCTTACCCAACAAACCTATGAATCTATACTATTTCAACTTCCCCAAACTAACTATTAGACTAAACAATCTGAACAAACTAAACCGTAAGTTAGGCGAAATAACTGTATAAATGAACTAAACGGCAACGGTAGAACATTTAAATAAAAATAATAGTAATGTTTATGCAGCTATAAACTCAACATGCAACCGCGACTATAAGCAGACCCGCGCAGCAAGCGAAGGGATGTCAAAACGCCCTCGTGCCTTGTCCAATATCTTACCCTCAGCAGTCATCCAGCCTGCATCCTCTCATTCGATAAAAAATAATCCATTGCAACGTCCCTAACCTAACAATTCATACCCAACAAACCCATGTATCTGTACTATTTCAACTCCCAAACTATAGATAAAAAATCTTTCACAGCTACAAATTCAACATGCGCAACCGCGACTATAAGCAAGCCCCGTGCAGCAAGCGAAGGGATGTCGAAGGGTCCTCGGCCCTTGTCCAATATCTTACCCTCAGCGGGGATCCGGCCTGCGTCCTCCGTGTCCACGCAGACAAACACCAACCAGCAGAATCAGGTAACGATTATGGTAATTGAACATTTTATTATTGTTATTTAGCTAATTATATACAACAACAATCTTAATAATATGGTTTGGGCACATAGAGGAGATGGATGCAAGTAAACTAGTGAAAGAATTCTAATGTGTAATCAATTGAGAATGACCAAGGAAGACACCTTTCGATCAAATAGAAAATGTGCTCAAGTTCAATCCATCCAGGCAGACATCCGAAGTCTGAAGAATAAAAGGGAATATTCGGAAGCTGCCGGGATCGTCAAAAGTGGAGAATTATAGTCTCTTTCAATCCTTATGGGAACTAATGGCTTGAGTTTATGTATGTATGTAAGGAGGAAGGTGAAAATTGAAGTGTACAAGAGTGATTAGTGAGATAAGTTGTATTCCTATCAAACACATTTTATCTAAATATCGAAAAGACAACATGACATTCCACATTCTTATATTTTTTCATAATATATATCATTCACAACTTTTCTTAAACAATAGAAAAACTCTTTATTGTACATCAAACATAGTTATTTTCAGAGTAAATGAGACATTTATTAACTTATAATCCTATGACGCAGGCCAAAGCCCGGGGCAAGCCAGGCATCCGTTGCCCCGCACCAGCTGCCAAACAAGATGCGGCTAATCAGACCAACAAGATGCAGCACCAGATGCAGCCCAAACAACAGTATGTACTTTTATATGGTTCAAGTTGAATGCTTAGTTAGCAGGTTTCGGAAGGGACGGAAGATGTATTTGAATCTTATGTATTATCCCCGGAAAAATATGCATTATGATAGTGGTTAATAAATGCTGGCAGCCGCTTTCAAACATCTTTAGAAAACAAAAGTTGAACGGGGGCTCTTAACCATTAATGATTGTTGTAAAAGCCAGTTCAAGAGATTTAAACTCGTTTGGGCATATTGGAGCAATGTAATGTTATTCGCAACGCAACTTCCAAAAGGGGCTGAGGAATTTCTGATTCCCTAGCTCTGGCTACCCCTTCGAGGGATTAATAGCCGCGAGTATATGTATATGCGTATATGTATGTATGTAATACTATTTGCTTCAATAAACTTTAAACAATAAATTTTCTTATAGTGTTGAAATTTCAATCGATGCTACTCATCGCCTATGTTCGCAGTCACTTAGAATATGCGTCGCCCGTGTGGAATCCCCAGTACCAAATATATAAATTAAGAATAGAAGCGATTCAGAGGAAGTTTCTTAGGTATCTTGATTTTAAAAGTAAACAGTTTATATCAAGTTATGCTGAACGGTGTGAAATTTATCATTTTGTTCCGCTTGAAATAAGGCGTAACATATCGGATATATGTTGCCTTGTCAAAGTGGCAAACGGGTCAACCGACTGTCCGGAGCTACTGCAACACATAATTATGTCTCCGCACCAACCAGCTAGCACTGCGTCAGCGGTCCATGGTGCATGTAGCCCCGGCAAAGACGAGATATAGGCAAAATTCATTTTTGATACGCGCTTGTCGTGAATACAATTTGGTTCATAATGACATTGATATTTTCAACACCAGCACTTCAACGGTTAAGCGTTTACTCACTATTTTGTTTTTCTCAAAAGAAAGCTCTCAATAGAGTTTTATATATTATGTCGTAGTTAAAAAAAGTTATTATTTATATACATATTTCTTTGTACTTGTTAACAACATACATATAAATACGTTTTTGTTTTAGAATAGGCACTATAATGGTTGCAAATCAAGCGCAATTATTATATTTTTTCGTTTATATAAACTACTGGTGAAGACTTTTAATTGGCATCGATGTTATGTACTGTTACTTATATTGTTATTATTTAGCTGTAAGTCTTCCAAATAAATAAATAAATAAATAAATAAATTACACGTACGACGGCAACTGTGTATTAAATGCTTAAAATACACGCAAAATCACAACGGTATACGACAATTTAATTAATAAACACTTCGTATTTCAGGTTGTTGGTGATGAGTTCGACAGGCCAAATGACGCAAATATCGGGGGTGCAGGACAAAAACCAGCTCAACAAGACCATGCAGCAGCAAGTGATGTTGCAGCAGCAGGTCTTACAACAGGTATGCATACATACATACATATACGCACGGCCATAAATCCCAAAAAAGGGGTAGCCAGAACTTAAGAGCTAAAAATTCTTCAGCCACATTTGAAAGTTGATAGGGAACAACTTTTCTTACATATCTGTATGTACTACTGTTTTTTGTATCTTCTGTGGATGTCTGTTATTGGCTTTTTCATTGTATTTATCTAATTGTAACTTACATGTTTATGTGCTGTTGATGTCCCTAATAAAATAAAATAAAAATAAAATAAAATAAATAAATAAAATAAATAACAAGATGGTAGAAATAAAGTGTTCTTGGTGATGGGTCTCCAACCGCATCGCCCAAAAACAACTTAAAAATGCCCCATATCCTTAGTCGCCTCTTATGACACCCGTGGGTAGAAAGGGGTAGTGACATTCAAAGCCGGCACTACACGGCAAATGATGGTTATGATGATGGTACATGGTATGATGGGCATGTAATATCTTCAAAGAATATTGATTCACGGGTCTTGCTAGCATATTCTATTTTTGTAAAGTCATTCATCCTCAGAATTGAATTGATCATAGCTTGCATAAGCTCTCTAACACAGTGTCCTAGCTTGGTAATATAAAAAACGAACGCGAAGCGTACCGATGCGGCTGACACCAAGTCAACGCAAAGCGGCGTCTCTGTCCAGCTAGTTTTAGCTGAGACTGGATAGTAGAGAACCCGAACTTGCCGCTAGTTGGGCAATTTAAATATGTAATGGACGGCCGCAAACAATTTTTACTGGAAAGTTCTGTTGGGAGAAACGCAGACATGCACAACGCCTTGTACAACTGAATAGCAAATACGCATATACGAACACTTGCGTGCAAACTCGCGTAGTTCCTTCTTCTACGTTTGATATTTGTCTAGTGCACATGTCATTGTTAATTTAGTTTAAATAAATAGCTTTTCTATAGTTTAAAGTCTTGATCTTTCCTTATTTCATCAGGTTATGGGCTTCTCCCTATCTGTTTAGTGTAGTACAGTATAAATTTGAAGTAAATTAGTTTATTTGATCAGAAATACGCATAACCTAAAAATTGTTCACGCGGTCGCCGAAGTTTATTTCAGAATTTTCAGCTAAAAATTACTGATAAAATGTCATCAAACGGATGGATGATACAAATAGAAAAACTTACTGGCCGAGATAATTGGACAAGCTGGAGTTTCGCAGTGAAAGCATACCTGGAACTCGATGATTTATGGGAATGTGTGCAAGGAACAAGCACCGATGCAAAGAAAGAAAAAAAGGCAAAATCAAAACTAATATTACTAGTCGATCCAATTAATTTTATACATATACAGGATGCGACGACGTCAAAACAGATTTGGGAAAATTTATCAAAGGCATTTCAAGACTCTGGCCTACTAAGAAAAGTTGGTTTATTGCGAGACTTGATTAACACTAATTTAGAAACAAGCACTAGTGTAGAAGATTATGTCAACAAAATCATGAGTTCAGCTCATAAGCTCAGAAACATCGGATTCAGTGTTGACGATGAATGGCTCGGGACTTTGATGCTGGCAGGTTTATCCAATGAATATAAACCAATGATAATGGGTATTGAAAGCTCAGGAGTAAAAATAAGTGCAGATCTGATTAAAACAAAACTTTTACAAGAAATAAAAAATACACAAAGTAATTCAGCTCTGTACACAAGTAATAAAAATACTCAAGCTAAGTTCAAAAACACTCAGCACCAGTCAAAGTCAAAAGGTCCAAGATGCTTCAACTGTAACAAATATGGACATCTTGGTAAAAATTGTAGGTTTCTGAAAAATAAATCACAGAATAAAGAAAATAATAAAGGTTTTGTAGCAGCTTTCTCGGCCATGCAACTGAATGATTGTATAAACTGGTATGTAGATTCAGGTGCTTCGATGCATATGACTATGCATTAAGAATTATTACAGAATGAAACAACATCACCAATATCGACAATCAAAATTGCAGACAATAAAACTTTACATGTCGAAAGCTGTGGTAATGTGATACTGCACACACCTAATAAAGATGGCGGCAGCAGTGAAATATTAGTAAAAAATGTTTTGTATGTGCCAAAGTTGTCTAAAAATTTATTATCAGTTAGTAAAATAATAAAATCTGGTTGTAAAGTGGAATTTGATAGAACTGGTTGCTCAGTATATAATTCAAATAATCAAAAAGTAGCCACAGCAAATCTAATAAATGATACATATAGACTGAACATAAATTACGGCATTTCTGCAAGGGGATGTTGATGAAGATATCAACATGTCTCAACCACCCATTTTTGATCGAGGAGAGAAAGTATGCCATTTGAATAAAGCTATATATGGTTTAAAGCAAGCCACTAGACAATGAAATAAAAAGCTCAACTCCGTTTTATTAGAAATTGGCATGAATCGATCAAAACTTGATCCCTGCATTTATTTTCGTATATTGAGCAAAAATGATATTTTATTTATCTCTGTTTATGTCGACGATCTTCTTTTATTTTATAATCGTTCTGAGACTGGTGAAGAAACAAAAAAGAAACTCAAAGATAACTTTAGTATAAAAGACATGGGGAAAGCAAAACAATGTATTGGATTCAGAATCACACATGAAGATCAAAATAAAATATCACTGGATCAATCAATGTACACAAAAAAAATACTTACTCGTTTTGGTATGGACGATTGCAAGCCAGTCTGGACTCCATGTGATCCAAACGTTCAATTAAAGAGAGCAAAAAGTGAGGAAGAAATATTGAGAAACATACCTTATCAAGAAGCTATTGGGTGCTTATTATATTTGTCACAAGGGACAAGACCTGACATAACGTATATTGTAAATTCATTAAGTCGGTACAATGGGCAACCCACTGCAGAGCATTGGACTGCACTGAAGAGAGTCTTAAGATATTTAAAAGCCACCATTGATTATAAATTGACATATAATGGAAACTCCGAAGGCAATATTACAGGCTATTGTGATGCGGACTGGGCTAGTCACTCTGAAGACCGTAGATCCTGCACTGGATACGTTTTTACTCTTCAAGGTGCTGTTATAAGCTGGTGCTCCAAGAAACAACTAACTATAGCTCTCTCAAGTACGGAGGCTGAATATATGTCTCTGACCACTGCTGTGCAAGAAGCGATTTGGCTGAAGCAGTTACATGAAGCATTTTGGCCTGAATCATCAGCTGATCTATTGTTGTTTACTGTGATAATCAAAGCGCCATTCGCATTTCAGGTAATGAAAGTTATCATCAACGCAGCAAACACATCGATGTTCGCTATCACTTTATCAGAGAAAGGATTGCTGCCAATCAAGTCCTAGTTAAATATCTAAGGAGTCAAGACATGACTGCACACATTTTGACCAAAGGACTGCATAGGCCAAAACATGAAGAATTCAGTAGAGCGATGGGTCTGCGTTAAGGAGAGAATGTTGGGAGAAACGCAGACATGCACAACGCCTTGTACAACTGAATAGCAAATACGCATATACGAACACTTGCGTGCAAACTCGCGTAGTTCCTTCTTCTACGTTTGATATTTGTCTAGTGCACATGTCATTGTTAATTTAGTTTAAATAAATAGCTTTTCTATAGTTTAAAGTCTTGATCTTTCCTTATTTCATCAAGTTCATTTATGAAATATCAACTACTCAAGAAACATATACGACAAAGGAGTACAAGAAATAATTTATATTTGGTCAAACCAACTTCCTAGCCTTTTTCTCCCATGTCCGATTCGATGATAATAAATTGTCATATTTTTGATTCCTGTTATTCCGTAAAATAGGGCTTTCTTGTATTGAATTTATAATTAATTCTGCCGAACTATTTTTATTATACTGTACTAACATCGCGTCACCGTGCTGCGAGTCGTGTCTCTTGAGCCGTGGATTCGAAGCGCTTTGTCTGCAGTACTTTGATATCCTTTTGCTGCTCGTACTTGTCTGGCCAATCCAAATGACTCCTTGTACTTAGATGGACGCCTGCGTGTTTTGAAGTCGTTGGTCACCAATGTGGAGGGAAAGGGAAGCTCTTCCGCCAAGCGGTGGAATCTCTGGGGACCGCGATCTATATTGTATGAAATGCTAAGTATTTTCGAAACTTCGATATCGCGATGTAAGATTTGTATAGCCAGTCTTGATGACAAGTGTGACGTATGTGGCTTGGTTACGTGTTGCTGTGGAATGTGATTCTTTCGCACTGTCAGCGTTTCTATGTATTGCGCGTCATAATGTACTGAAAGCGCATCGCTACAATACGATAAACTTCAAACACCGCGCGAATGTTCGCGCGAACATATCTTACCAACTGATCGCGTCGGCTTCGCTTCTTCCGTACTACACGCGAATGGTTACGTAGGACACCGCAATACAAATCTTTATGTTTGTTTCATCCGCAATGCGTCGCTTCGCGTTCGCGGGTCAGTCTTTCATTACATTATATAACCCTGTCCTTAACATGTTCCAAACTATAAACAGCAACAACAACAGCAACAGCAGCAACAACAGCAGCAGCAGCAGCAACAACAACAGCAGCAGCAGCAGCAGCAGCAACAACAGCAACAACATCAGCAACAACAACAGCAACAACATCAGCAACAACAACAACAACAGCAGCAGCAGCAACAGCATCAACAACTTCTGCAGCAGCAGCAAAACCAACAATCCCAACAAATGGTTCATCATTACCAACAAGGTAATTTTTAGAAATTGTCAAGCCGAAATTTGCCTTGTAATTAAATTTGAATTTAATTTTGATTTGTAGATTCTTGTTATATTATGCCACTTTCATATCAGTATGTTTTTTATTGTTTCCTATTTAATTTTTTGATAACATTATATGCAACAGTCACTTCGCCCTTCATTTTAATAAGTTTTCACTGATGCACTGTCATAGGTAGCCTCAAATGACATTCAGTTGCGATTTGTGCTCTGCTGTAATTAAGCATTTATTTCTCTAAATTATTCATCATCAAACTGCTAAGGTGCTAAATAAAACAAACGTGTTACTTCATATAATTCATAGATTTTTTTTATTTGTCAGGAGGTATGACAATAACCAGCATGTCCCAAGGCATGCCAGGTCAGATGCCGCCCACGTTGCCTGTTACTGGAGTTCCACAAACCATGACGATGGTACAGCAGTTACATCCTGTAAGTATCACATTTTTAGAACAAACCCTTGGATTAGGAATAAATTGATAAAAATACACATATACTAGTTCCTATTGGGGTAGGGAGAGACTAATAAAATCTGGCCTTAAATAGCACTAACCTATTTCTTTCCCGGGGGTGCCATAAGAGACGACAGTTGGGCGATGCGGTTGGAGACCCATCAACAACCTTTACTTTATACCATTCACACTCGACTTCAAAAAGTGGCAAAGGAATTTCTATTTCTGAATCTCCGGCTTCCTTTTTTGTGTTTACAGCTGTAACTATGAGTATGAATGTATTCACTAATTGATAAATTTCACAATCTGCTACTCTCTGCAATCAGTGCTCTTGTTATCCATGTAGGAATCTGTTAAACATTTCTAGAGTTGTTTACAGTTATGCTTGTCTAAGTATATTTATGCTTTCTGGAATCCATTATTAAAATTTATAACCATCTAACGCTGATTCACTGCTCTAATACATATTGTACTAATTTCCCAGCTAAGCATGGGTCAGCCAGGGCTGGTCGGTCAGCTTGCGCCGGGAAATCAACAGATGCAGACTTCCATGGCCCCCGTACCACCGTTACAAAATCAACAGGTAGATAGCATATTTTTACATTCATGTATTTACCTTACATTTACATATTTCTAGGGTTATTTGCATCACTGCTCATGCCTTGTTAGATTTAGCGTGAAGTTTTATAGTCTATGATTTTTACAAAATTGGCTTAGTGGTTTTGGTTCCTATTTGTTACAGACATACAAAAAATACTGTTCTTTAGTATATGTATATTACTATTGGGGGCATGTGTTTGGGCTTTTAACTTATTGTTGGGTGATGTGGCATGAGACCCATCTCTAAGCAAATGCTGTTTGTAATCATCTCCCCACTTACATTTCAAAAGCAGCTATAGAGTTATCGATACTGTAGCCACGGTTCCCTTTTTAGAATTCCAACCAAGCGTATTCTTATGTTATACTGGTGTTCAAAATTGTGTTATGTAGAATAAGCTATCTACCAATATTAAAACGTGATCAGGAGATTCAGTGTAATAACACAATATAATTCCTCAGACCCTAATACAGAGTGGAATGGTGCAATCCTCCGTGGGTATGAGCGTGCAGCCACAACAGACTCTCGTTAATCATACTGCGCCTATGCAAGCTGTAAGTTATTTCTTTTTAAGCATGTGGAGTTAAAAATGTATTTTTGAGATTATTCTATCCTTTCTATTACGTTTAGTTAAAATTATTAACGTAATTCGTAAAAAAATACGAAAGTTTGCTGAAAAAACTTATATTGCAAACGACTGTAATTGTTACATTATCAAAATTTTATTTTGCTAGTTAATTTGTATTACTTACATCCACACAAAGTTTCGGAATTAAGTCAATACCTGTATCAATCAACATCCACAGTTTGTAAATCAACAACCTATATTATAACATCTAAAATATAAACACCCTCTTTCCAACACTGTAAAGTAGTTCCGAAGTTATAATATTACCGAACTCCCAAATAACATTATATATACTAATAATCGGGATTAACCAACGATTATATTTTGAATCACTTACGTAGTATGTAAAAAAGTGTATTCCCAAATAACAAATTTGGCGCCGGCCGCAGATCCACTCGATGATGCAAAACTCTCTGGTGAACCCCGTAATGGCGTCCCCCATACAAGTACTGCCTCCATTGCAGGTACCATCTGGACTGCACGAATATCATCACTTTACTATGGCATTTCGACTATTTCAAAGCTCCATTAGCGATGGATTATTAAATGCAAAAAACGAACAGAATTTGTATTCGGTCATTTAGAAAAAAAATATTTTCATGTATTGAGTTGATAAAAGTAAATGGTTTTATGTTATTTTAAACCAGCTTTATGAGCTTTGGGATAGGACGAAACCAATTTTCAGTCTCTCATTGTTTAGTGTTCGATGTATGCATAACTTTTTTTGTATTCTTACTAAAAACTTATTTGTTTAGATTTGTATGGGAAAGTTGAGGGGAAAATGTGATATTAATGTGTGAAAATGTATTATTTTAAGTATTATATGTCAACTTCTTGGTGACCTCGCCTACGATGGGATGGGTAAGTAGAGGAAATCAAGCAGATTAACGTGCTTCTTCTAGCAGATTCTGTCTTGCTGTGTTTGTCACACATATACTATACATATACTGGCCTGACTATTGTGTGACGATCACAGTGTTACTTATGGGACATAAAATAAACGATTGCACAAGTTACTTTTATAAATACATTAATTCGTAGAAGAATAGTCGAAAAAGAAAATCATCTGAATACTCGTATGACGAATTTGTCTTCATCCGTGATTGTATTTTCAATAACTAACCGGTAAAAGGCAAAACAAGTTGAAATTTTTCACACTAAATATCAATAACAATATCGTTTTACACATACACAGATTTGTTAAAATTAATACCGCCGGATAGTAATATGCAGCTGTCTATAGATGCTTTAAGCTGTGCATTTATGCACTTAACATCCTTTTTGAAGCTGAAACCGAAGTAGTCTAATATCTATAGTACCATAATTGCGAAAGTAACCAAACTTACTGTTCGTTGTCTTGCATGTTTCATGTTTTAAAAGTGCATGTCATAATTAGCCATAACTTGTTCGTTTCTAAATGTAAAAGTGTATGTCGCACGTTAAGGTTTTAAAAAACGTGGTATTAGTAACTCTTTAGGTATTGAACATTGATGCTTCATTTGCATTTATAGATAACTTAACAGAGAGAAATAAGTAAATACTAATTCATATTTATTGAAGGAAACTACAGCGTAACAAAATGAATATAAAAAATATGACTTCTATCGTTTGATAAGTTAATCAAATAATAATTAAGATTTTTGAAATGTTAACATCGCCACAAAACCTGGTTACGCGCAGACTTTGGTACTGCAATCTTTTAATTCATTGTAAAGAACTTATTCTTGCACACTTTTTTCATTGACCGTTTGACTTTGAATAAATGCCTAAAGTACTCCATTTTGCGAGTTCAGGATTAATGTAACTCTTATAAGATCTCACTATTTCCGTGGTCTCTTGTAGCATAGCGTTGTGTCGTATCTACGTTTCTCTTCTTAAAACTTTCATCATAAAACAAGAACAACGGTATTGCATATTTTACAGCTTCTTTCTAGTAGAGCTTTAGATTCATAGTGCATAATAGGTTGGCATGACATACAAAAGTAGCATATAGTATTATTATATATATTATTTATAATATATTCAAAAATAGGTTATCTAGTTTGGTCACATTCAATAAATATTTTACCACTCAGTTATCCTGTGTAAATACAATTGTCGCTTCTGACTTTTTTACGCTACGAATAGTTTCTTCATATGATCATTACTGTCTCTATATGTAACATGACATGTCATAGACCTTTATTAATACTAAAAACAAGTATATTCATAGGTATCCAATGGCAACATGACGATGCAGAACGGGCCGATGATGGCCGCCCCAATGCAATCTGGGGCGGCTCTGCCTACCGCCGCGCTGCTTGCACACGTGAAGAGTGAGGACGACAAGACTAATATTGTTACTGTAAATATAATTTTATTTTATTGTTTTAGTTAGGCATTGTACAAGTATTTCACGAAAAAAGTAGTTTTAATCAATTCCTAAAAATTATAAATTTAATTTACATTGATAATTTAATAGTTTGATAGAAATGTGCTATTTTTGTAAGAATACATCTGCAACAACATATATAGTTTAAAGCTTATATATTTGTATCCAAACGCTCGTTTCTGAATTGAGTATTCAAGCCGGGAACGACTTAAGTATCGTTTTGCCTCATTCAGTTGTTAAGATTTATAGCTGTTATAAATTATGAAATAAGAACACATTGATGAATGCAATAAACAATTGAGTATTAAGTATTAAAAAAGATGATGACGACAGAATGATACTTAAGTTGTTCTCAGCTGGTATACTCAATTCAGAAATTGGTCGTAAGTGACTTACCCAGCTATATTCGTGATTGCTAATCTCCCTTGAATATTCCATATAATAAATAAATAAATTAAACCTGCATAATATTCATATATTTCAGAGCATGCCTGCACCACAAGCGAACTCCAATCATACACCTCCTGACAGCTCACCCACAGTGAGCTCGGGGGTGGGCAGTTCCACAGTGGATTCACCCTCGTCCACTACTACTATGTGTGAGTATCAGTGCCAACATACCAGGTCTTCTATCCTACTCATACCCTTTCATTTTATTAGGGCTTGCACACAATAAATTAATATTTAAAAAACACTTAAAAAACACACTTTTATAGGTGCACTTAAAAGTCAAAAATAAATTACGGGTCGTTCAAATTGTCTCTATTTCTGGGCTGAAGTGTAAACTATGTGCTTTTAATTATAATATTTGATTGTAAAAGCGTGGGGCGCTGGAGCAGGAAAAACTTTCTTGTAAACAAATACACGAACCAGAACTCTACATTTTGCCACTGTTAGTACAGTTACTAGTACTTTGAACAGACTGTTTAATATAGATCCTCCAACTAGTGGTGCTGCAACTCTAGTTAGAGTGCCGATCTCTGTAACCTGCTTCCCGAAACATCGCTTAACTTGATTTCTTAACAAGGTAAACAAAAAATCTTTCACCCACGCTTTTACAATCAAATATTATAATTAAAAGCACATAGTTTACTCTTCAGCCCAGAAATAGAGACAATTTGAACGACCCGTAATTTATTTTTGACTTTTAAGTGCACCTATAAAAGTGTGTTTTTTAGTGTTTTTTAAACTATTAATTTATTTTATGCTTTTTAGTCTTTGCTAATGACATATTTCGCAAGGCACGTAAAGTCGTTGGTGCCGGTTGTTATCGTAAGATAGCAGTCGTCAAGTTTTGTCAGAGACCCAAACAGGCGGCTTGATAACATCTAACGGTAAGGTGACCACTAGCCTTACAAACCTCCACCAACCCGGCTGGCCCCCCGTGGTGAAGTATGGCTAATACCTTCCTCACGGAAGAGACCCGTGCCCAGCAGTGGCACGTTATGGGTTGGTAACGATACATCGTATGCTAATATTCATAATGAAGTTCCAGTTCAAATCTTTCGGCTCCATCATCAGATCAGTTCGATAGTACCATATTATTGTATTCAAACCTTGAAACCTAATCGTGGTCAAAGTTCATTACAAGACCTTTTTAACAAGTCCAAATACGGCTATAATACGATCATCCATCATTAAGTTCCAGTTAATTTCTTCGGGCTCCACCATCAGATGAGCTTGGCAGTACCATATTATTGTATTCAGACCTTGAAACCTAATCGTGGTCAAGGTTCATTACAAGACCTTTCTAACAAGTCCAAACACGGGTATGATACGATAATTCATCATGGAAGGCTAGTGCCTATCTTCCGGCTCCATCATCAGACCTTGAAATCTAATCTTGGTCAACGTTCATTACAAGACCTTTTTAACAAGTCCAAACACGGCTATGATACGATCATCCATCATGAAGTTCCAGTTCATATCTTCCGGCTCCATCATCAGATCAGCTCGACAGTACCATATTATTGTATTGTCATCGAAATCACATACAACTGCCAATTTTCAATACGCTATGACCTTTAGAAGATGGTTAAATTAGTTTTCTTAGATTTGATTACATAGTTACATACATACAGGTCGACCTAATAAAAGCGTGTTAAAAATGCGATGCGACACGAATTTTCTTATTATTAGCTGCTTTTCGACATCTCATCGCACAGTTTTGTAAACCAGCTCTTTAATTATAGTTGAGCTTAAGTTTTAAAGAGACTCTACTGCAGTTTGTGTTATGAACTGAGTAGCAAGGCAATAAATATGAATAGAGACAAGGATAGGAAACAAGATAGAAATACAGAACTTATGGCCCACAGACCACCCCCAATAGACTCCGCATACAGTTTATATTTGTATGAATCCAAACTGGCAACTCTTGGAGGAAAGCACGTGTAGCGGGGAACAACGCACAATGCCTGTGATTGGATCTTTCAAGGTCGCTCTATACTTGAACTCTTTAATAGTGATGGGACACATTTGAGAAATGATATTGATAAATTAGTTCGTAAGGAAAGAATAATAGATTTTAACATTCATATTTTTATTGAAAAGAAAGAATGAAATGGAAATACATATACATGGGCCGGTAAACAAAACCGGTGTCGTTGAAACGATAAGTAGCTTCAATCTATTTGGCTTTCATCTCGGGTAATTTAGAAAAACTCAAATATAAACGAAATTTTATCAGAGCAAGATTTGAAATATTTAGATACTTGCTGGTACCCGCGACTTGGTCTGCGTCCTTTTAATTTTAATGTTAGGTTTTGCAAAAAGATTAAATAAAACAATTAAATAAATATATACTTGTACTTATATTTAAGAAATAATCTGTATACGGACATATTATACACAGATAAAGTTAGTCCCAAACTAAGTAAGACTTATATTATGGGATACTAACTTAACGATATATTTAATATTATATAGTACACATATGAATAATACCTAAGACTAAAAAACAATCATTGAAGCTCATCACATAAATATTGCTCTGAAATCGGGATCGAAGCCGCAACCTCCGGACCGGATTGGCTTCGTAGTTCCCGTTCCGAAACCATTCCGTTCTAAAAGTATCTCTGGACATCCTTGACGTTATGCTAGAAAGAGACGTAATCACGATCAACGTAAAGAGTGAATGTGACGGAACTATGGTGTTGACCAGTTTAAATTGCTCTCTTGAATTGCAATTTAATTATGATTTGATGCTTAGTAATGGAATGTAATACCGTCTTTTTGTATTTTGTGGTTGATTTCCCACACCACTTTATAAAACATGTAGGCATTTCAAAGCAAAAGTAATAAATAAAACAGTATGTATAAATATTTTTGGTGCACGAACACTCAGTTCCTAGTTCTGGTCGCAACTGAAACAGTGCGGACAACAAATTTTATACGTCAACTCAATTAGTCGGACGTGTTGCCGATATCGAGTGCCCTGTAAGCGGAATCTATAGGGGATTATCTATGTTATGGCCCAATGATCCAGTTGATAAAGCGAGTATATTCTTAATGTTTTTTTGTTTATCATTTGTTTTAAAGAGTTAAGAGTATAAAGATCATAGCTATGCTTAGAATAAGTTGCAAATACATGTATGTACAACAGAACACAAATAAAACATACTCGATTATTTTCCTAACTAGGGATTAACGAGAACATTATAAAATATCATTACAGCTGAACCAACCAAGCCAGTATCGAGTCCAGCTAAGGCTGTGGCCACGGTGGCGGTAAACGGGGAGGCCGCGGTCGCGTCCGCCCCCGCTATCGCCCCCGCTCCGCTCGCCGCGCCGCTCAACGCTGTGGCGCCTGTACTCAGCAGCTCGCATCTCACTACTTCTATGGCTTCGCAGGTGACACTTTGTTCTATTTGTAATAGACGCATCTAGAGATTCAATCAAATTATTAAAAATCTTCTGGGTTAGTCTTACCTTCTTAGCTAGAAGGTGATAGACGGAAAACTCGTAATCTTACTTGTAAACTCATCGCTTATCTAATACATCATCAATATACGTCATTATTATAGGCTCATCTAACAAGACATACTAAAATGTACCTACGGCGAGATTGACATTTCCAGGCTCGCGAGATCTCGGGTCGAGATTACATTCCCTAATTCCAGCCTATCAGCAGACGCAGGAGCACATAAGGACCTTAACTTGCTCTTAGAGTTTCTTCTAATTCCTCTTGAAGAGACGTACTGGTTTTTGCAGCACTTAAATTCAAATCTTTTAAATCAAATCAACGCATTCCGCGTCTCGAGTGCACGCGAAATGCATTGCTGATTGCTAAAAATGAATCTCGAAAATCTCGTCGAGATCTCGCCAAATTATGCCTTGATCTCGATAAATGAGCCGTGATCTCGCGAGATCGGGATTGCATTTACCAAGTATATCTTTTACTATAATCTCATTATTCCAAAGGTCTAAAAGACCGAAGTAACTTAATCTATAGTCTTACAAATCTTAAATCTCTGTTACTAAATATTATTTATCTTAGAAAAGTTGTATAAATAAAGCACATTAATTACAATTTTTTTTTTTTAATAATAATTTCACGTTAAATATAAGATTTAAGTTATGCATAAAACGAGCAAGCGCAGCGCAGCGCGGAGAGAGCATCTTATTTGCAAAGGATGCATGCCTGTTTGTATGCATGCTTGTTTGCGTGCTTGCTTGCTTGGTTGTATATACAGCCTTCTGCAGGCAAAGAAAAGTTAGGTCACATTTAGTTAGGTAGCTAAAATACTACCTACATATAAATAAATATAAAATATGCCTGCAAAATTATTCATAGCAAATTTGTAGGCATCATTCAATACGTCTGTATTTTAAATATATGGAAAATGATTTGTTGGTGATGATTTTAAATAATGATTATCCGTAAAAACAATATTGCGGAATTAAGATATTACTGGTTTTTGATTCTTTGGGAATCCGTTCTAGTGGTTAATCAAAATGATAGTAAAGAAAAAAAAACAGACGATAATCTGGAACGTGAGAATATGGTCTTTAAATATTCGGTAAAACAATATTATGACACTAAAAAAATTGATGATTAGTTTTTGGTACAATCATATCCTCATTTAAAATTTTCGGAAATACAATATGTAATCAAGCCAAATCTTTTCCCCACTCGACTTCCAAAAGACGAAGAATCTCCGATTGTGAAGCGTCTGCTCATCTTTGGTCTTATAACTGCATGTGTATTAATCAATTAAATAACAATAGTAACATACATACTTACTCCAGGTAATAACAACAACGGCGACATCAACCGCGGTATCGCTAACATCCACAACCCTGGCCGTGTCGGGTGCGCTATTCAAGCCCAACCAATGCACCAAACACTTCGCCACGCCGACCACACACGACAAGGGCCTGCCCAAGGCGATGGTCAAACCCAATATACTGACGCATGTCATTGAGGGTTATGTCATCCAAGAGGCTGCTGAACCTTTCGCGGTATGTTTTTTTGTATTCTAGACTATAAGGAAATGGCTGTTTGCATTTGCATCATTCCATCATTCATTCATTCATTCGATCATTCATCTATATCGCTATCGCTTCTTTATTGACGTTCGTTCGCCTGATGGTGATACGGTGAATATTCATAGTATATGCTTATAAGAATATTGGAACTATGTATTCTTTGAACTATAAACATAAAATGGCAAGGAAATTTAATCTATTATCGTTTATAGGTGAATCGACCGTTGCGAGAATGGACAGACAAAGAGCAGGATAAAGAAAATAAACTGCCACACCCTGATGAACCACCACGTAAGTTCATATGAAGATTTTATTACCACGACGTACATTTCAAAATTTCAGTTTTGTTGAGTTTTAGAATTTCTATCATAAAAATATTTAGTGTTGGAGATGTGTTACAAACCGACTTTGTTGTTACTTGTTTATTAAAGTTAAAGTGTATAAAAATATAACAATCAAATTAATTACAATGTTCATATTACTACAACAAAAAATCCTTTCTATTTTAATGTCCTATACCCAAAAACTATGCTATTTCCAAAGTTTAGTACACACAAATTCATGGAAAATTCATGATTTTAGGAAAGAAACAAATGCTGGATGGCGCGGTTAGCTTACCCCGATATACCACTAACGAAAATGGTAAATATTTATCATAAATTAATATAAAATTAGTCGTTCCTTTCATGTTATACGTATTTAGAGATATTCTAATATATATTTTTATATTCTTAAAGTAAAAGTGTATATTACCGGTATCATAAATTCAGACAAAATAAAATTAATGAACCAGTATTGTTTCGAATAATGAATATGAAACTAATAGTTCCAACTCGGAAATATTCGTAAAATCTTATTGGTAAATTTGATATAGGAGAGAGTCCTGCCGGGAACGTGAAGGCGGAACCCGGAGGTGGCGAATCCATGGACACTTCTGACTCCGGAAAAGTTTCCAACGCGACCAAGTGGACCGTATGTATACTATTAATACCATTGACTACCCCTTCTCTCTTATCTCTATTTATAGGCACAATGATAACATAAATCCCCTAATGACCATGAGCTAACAGAAATCAAAATATAAATGTAATAACTTCGATGTATAATAGATCTGTATTCATGTTCATTAGCGTATATTTTTCTTTGTGAACGTTTCTCTTGTTATATTTGTTCCTAATGAGAATGATATCTGTGATCTGATGTTAGTTGTCCTGTAATATATAGTTAGAATGGATTTACACCATATAATTTTAATATCAATGTTTAAGAGCAACACAGCCAACAACATAAAGTTACAAAGTAGCATTCACTTCATCATAATGTTGTAGCAGGGAACATATGCTCCCTATTTTCATGCATCTACTACATTTTTATTTCGTATAACTTACATTAAGGTATATTCAGAAAAGAACAAGATATCCCATAAATGTCTTCCATTTAGTTTCGTCTCATTGGCTTTACGTGACGGTATTTAAAGATCTAGATAAAAACTAGAGGTTGGATGACAGTAAATTGGTGAAAGAGATATATAGAGCCAATGTGGAAGGTAATGTTAGTAGAGGACGACCTCGGAGGACACATTTGCTCAAAAAGGCAGGTGTCCGCAGTATGAAGAATAAAAGAGCATGTATGAAAAGATTGATGGATGTAAACGAAGCAAGAGAGGTTTGCCAGGATCGTACAAGGTGGCGATCGATAGTCTCTGCCTACCCCAATGGGAACTAACGGCGTGAGAATATGTATGTATGTATAAAACCCAAATAATCCTTCAAGGTATCGGAAGTATGCGAGTTCATCCGCAACATCCCAGGCTGTGCCAACTATGCCGACGAATTCCTCCTACAAGAAGTGGATGGAGAAGCTCTACTTCTCATCAAACCTGAGCACTTGGTCATGGCTTTGTCTATGAAACTGGGACCCGCTCTCAAGATAGTGGCTTGCATTGACTCTTTGCGCCCTGAGGGGGACTCACAGCCGCATGACTGAGGGTTACAGAATACGAGTAAGTATGGGCTTTCAATAGGATTTAATGACCGTTCACGACCGAATACCGTTTTATAAATAGCGTGTTATTACAAGAACTAGTCTGTATCTACATGTTAGTAGCAAATATGTTACCTTTTATTAGTAACACTGGACTACGTTTGGCTCTATTTAGTTAAGTCCTCTGTGATTGTAGTTAATTCTAAGCTGAATAATTGGTTTTCTTTCTTCTTTTCTTTAAATATGTACTATACATATACATCTTGATCCTTATTGTGTAGAAAGTACCAACTAAGTAAATATTAAAAAAGCCGCTTAATTTGCTGATATTTGTAAGTAGTTATTTGTTCTTCTGTTCTACCTACTTTTATCTCTCTTAAAGATAATATTTATTTTTCAGATGGAACTGTGTATTGGCGCTTACTTTGAGTTACCGCTGGCAGGCTACGGCGGAACCAACTTTACCTGGATAAATTTTACAATTTTTTAATTAAGACTTTATCATCAACAATTTTTAATTTCAGATAGAATTATTATTTAATGGATATTTATTTGTGTATTTTGTTAGTTTATATTTCATATTAAATAGAAAGTTAATGCCAGTATAAAAAAATAGCACTCTGATAGTAATTCCAAATAGAATTAATTAATATATCACTTACAAAAAGAATTGAAATAAATATTACGCATAAATATTGCTCTGAACTGAATGAATAAGAAATGATCGTTATTAAAAAATCTTTCACGAATATGCTGGTAATAATGACGCATATACACACATACACAATTATATTGTGTGTTTCATTGCAATGCCGCCTAAAGTAGCTTATGTGTAATATATACGTATTTTTTACATCCAGCTTGATTGACTGGGCATCTTCATTATTATGATATATTTTTGCGATCCAAATAATTCCGGAGTGATCAGAAATATACTAAGTGTTGCTCATATTGAGATATTGTTAATTTTCTATATTTACCATTTTAAGTTTCAAGTCGATTGTTCGTTCTTTTTATTATGAATGAACAAACAATTTTATAAATCGGCTATGAATACTCAAGTAACTTGCATCACACTTTATATTCACAAGAGTAGTTATAAGTTTATAATTTAAAATTTAAACTCAAAGCCGTTTAAACGTTGAAATGTAATAATACTTCTGATGATGTGAAAATTCTGTATAAGGGTGTTCGCCGATGGCCGTTGTTTTGTGGGAGCTGTCATAAAACATTTAGTCTAGAGATGGGTAATGTAAAAAAAATCAATGAATAGGTATAGTTGTTTTAGCACAGCAAACAAAAGTATAAAAAGCTAAGGCCAGTATAAAAAAATAGCACTCTTATAATATTTCCGAATAAAATAATTAAATTAATATTGCTCTGAACTGAATGAGTAAGAAATGTTCGTTATGAAAAAAAAACCAACAAAACTAACTATGCTACTAACAATGACGCACATACACACATACACAATTATATTTTGTGTTTCATTGCAATGCCGCCTAAAGTAGCTTATGTGTAATATAAACGTATTTTACCCATCTATAAACTAAAAGCTTTATGACCACTCTCAAAAAAAATCGGTGACCGGCGAGCACCCTGCTACAGTCCCACCAGCTCGTGATAGGTGCTGACATGTATACTTCATTACTCTGCTCATTACAATTAACGATAGGAACATCTTTATATTATTTTACATGATTAAGTACTCACTTTGAGGAGTAAAAAACCAAATACTTAGCTTTTGTATTGCCCACCTGGAAAAATTGTGGGATGTTTTAATTTTATTTTTTATGTATTGATAATCCAATTAATAATTAATCGAATCCAATGTGTCCATTATAATAATTGATATTTTAATAATAGTTGTATGATTGTAAATTTATGTTTGAATTTGAATGTGTTTAATTTTCTTATTAATATCTGTTATTGTGTCGGCTGTATATTTTAAATTATTAATTCTTTCGGTCATTTTTTATTGATCCTTTTTTGCGTGATTAATTGAATCATGATTTAGTAATTGACATAGTTATAATGTAACTTATAAATGAAATGTAAGAATATGTTGAATGGTTATCTCGGATTTGAGATTAAGTTATGCATCACGCTTGTGGAATTCGATGAGATTATAATGCTTATCAATGAAATCTTAATTCTAAATTTATGAAAAGGTTCTTTCTTCTTAAGCAATGGTTGAAGTAGTATTATGAATAGATAAAAGGAGCAATGGAAATAAATAGGTGCCGCAACCTATCTCGGGCCAAAGAAGTAATTAATCGTGGAGGCCATTGTAGAGTAGGTTATGTAAGGTTTGCTGGGTTACGTAGAGAATTCCTTAGTTCGAATGTATAAATTTGAGAGAGATTTAATGCGTCCGTACGAAAAAGTAGTAAAACAAACAAGACGCCATGTTCAGAAATAGAGTTCGTGACGCTTTGTCGGTATTGGGCTTGGAGAATATCTTATTATATTTGCTCTAGTAATCGTGTCGCTTATTTTACCCCTATGGAGTATCTTTAAAAATAATTAAATGTATGAGTAGGTATGATATTATAGTTAGTTAAATAGTCTTAGAGCATTGTTTAATGGCCACATCTTAATAGGTTTTATTGTGTACTCTGTTTTTATACTTGTAGAACGAATATGTGTAGTTCAAAAAACAAGTGGAATCTAAATTCGACTGGAAATCATTAGAGAGTTGTAATTTCTGTCCATGGTTGGCTGGAAACAAGTTTAAACACATACTACACATAAGCCCAATAGATTAAGTTATAATTTGGGATCAGTGGAAGCTTGAATTCGATAGTAAACATTAGTCATTATTTGAATTTTTAGTCAATAAATAGGGAATAGGCCAATCGGGTCACACGATTTTGATACTTAATTAATAGAAAGTGATTGCTATATTTATTTGTTACGATAGGCTAAGTAATCGAAGTTTGTAACATAGGTAGGCTAAAGAGCGCTGCACACTGCCAACATCGCTCCTTACTTTTACTCATAATAATAACGAAGTATTATAAGTTAGGGTTTTATACTATGTAGGGGTGAGCATCATGTTGCATGTACGGTGTAAGTGATTTGTATGTTTTGTAATCTCATGTAACTCTATACAATTACTTGCTCAAATTTTGTACAGAAAAATAAAGTAAATGAGACTGATTCGGAGTTTATTTGTAATATCCTTCTTCCCCTAAACCTTACGATTAACTTGCCACTAAATACAAATTCTATTATACGTTTAGTATGATAGAAGAAGTAACGGATTAGCCGCGTAGCAACAATGGGAAATACGGCCATTAATTGTCCGATCATAGGGGATTAAATATTGTAATTGGTCACATAGCTGAGTGCTTTCAGCATAATGTAGCATTACGCCCTCACCATGTAGTTGCCGTACAAATCTGCTAAGGGCGAGGAGCTTTCCACATGATTGTGGAGTAATTGCAGGAAAATTTTAATCTTATGTCTAAGTACATTATACTGAGGTAGGTACTGGGGATACGTAGAATAAGTGAGAAACCGAAGGCATTAGACCGCGTACTCTAATATATGACTAGTTATCGCGACTTCAAAATGGTATCTGGGAGTCTGTTAGTCCAATGAAACTGGTCTGGCATCTTACGAAAGAGATTAAATAGTTGGCTTATTCCGTTTATCCACCCTAAAACATCCTCCCTAAGGCGGATATTCGGAAACGCGTGTCCGTCTATCCACCCTGAACGGGGTGGATATCCGGAATGCATATAATATAGTTCTTCCGATTTTTTACCCCAAGTACAGTAATTTACAGAAACATACACAACACAAAATGGGTCCAAGGAACATCGTGAACATTAAAATACTTAAGATAAACATACCTACTTTCTTATTTACAGTTTGAATAAAAATATCTGAGCAACATAGATAAATTTCAGAACTGAGAATATAAGGAAGTTTCTTAATATTTTTGAGAGCTTTAAAGCGTCCGGCGCGGTAAAATGTCTGGCGATGTGGATTTGTACTTTCTGTTATATCCTTTAAAACGTAAATAAAATTTAGCTTTGAGAAATTAAAAAAGTAGGTTTCATTTTTACTGACCATATGTACCTAGATCCTCAAAAGGGACCAACGAACCAAACTAGTGAGTGTGCATTCTCTCATAGTACCTACTAACACCACTTTCTCGTATACATTTAAACTCTGAGAAAATAAGTAAAGTCTGGCGGCCCTGGGGTCTTGGACCATAAGTTCATTGTCACTCTTTGTTTCTGAATAAGATAGCACAGAAAAGAGGTGCTTCGTAGCAACTAAGAAATCAAGACTAGTTACGGGCACTTTCCCGGTGGGATGATTAAGAAAATTAAGAACACCTGAGGACTATCAAGAAAATCGAACCTTTATGTGTGTGCAGTACTGCCAGTACATTTTTGACTTAGCTCGCTCTCAATCGAAGTTACACATTAGTTTATAAGGTACGAAAAATGGAAAATAAAAATACGGCTTCGATTTCTTGTAGTTTATTGTAAATATAAATGAAATGAAAATAACTTACAAATAAACAATACTTCAAAGTCCTGCACAAAGGAGTTCTTACTGTTGTAAGAAGCAAGCAGGACTAGGAACTCAGACTAAAGAGCTTATTCCATTTGTCTGAATGAAGACGTCTGAAAGCCACAGAATCTGAATTCAGACTAGTGGAATAACGTTCAAACTGAAATTTGTGTAGTGGAATAACAAGCGTCTGCGGCAGTAACTTCGAAGGACGTCTGAATTCAGCAACGACAAAGTGTAATGGAATAAGCTCTTAACTGAGGAATCCCGACCAGTAACTGGGTAGTGACAAAATGAAATTTTTAATTTTATGTGCGTATGTTGAAATGCCAGCAAATATATAACAGATCTGCCTGCCAATCTTAGGTGCACTTTTGTGACATTTGTGTATTTTTGATAATGTATGGAATTGTGCCAATTTAGCATGATGTTCACTTGGTCTAGATTTTCTATTTAGTCTACGATATGGATCCTACTTAACACTTATAAAAGAGCACGGCAGGGTCAACTCTTCACATCAAGAACGATAATAGGCATACTTATCTCTTCTAACCCCTATTAAAATTTAATTCTATCTCGCTCGCACAAAACGAATATTCGGATTTTGTCATTTTTGATAAGTGAGTATACATTGTGATATTCGATCGACGAAAGCAACGATACCTCCGTAGTTGTTGTTGGTTTTATCGACTAGATTGTTATATATATACATATCAAAATGTCAAAATTCGAATATTCGTTGCGTGCGAGGGAGACAGAAATAAATGTTAATATGGGTAGAAGAGATACGTATGCTAATTATCGTTCTCGGAGTAAAGAGTAGACCTTCAGGTTATTGGCCTACAGGTTCCCCTATAAATGACGTAACTAATTATATTAAAATCGAGAATGGCCTACGGGGCTAGATTAAGATTCCACCGGTTCATACACACATACATACATATACTCACGACTATAAATCCCTAGAAGGGGTAGCCAGAGCTAAGGAATTACAAATTCCTCAGCCACTTTTGGAAAGTTGAGTTGGGAAAAGTTGGTAAAATAAAGGTTGTTGGTGATGGGTCTCCAACCACATCGCCCAAAAATCCCCTGAAAGCCCCGATACCGTTAGCTGCCTCTTACGTTCACCCACCGGAAGAAATGGGGTAGCGCTATTCTAAGCCGACAGTACACAGCATCGATTTATAAGAAATTAAATTGAGTAATTAAAGTTTAAATAAGGCAATAAACTCCTAAAACATTATTACAGACCCCGCGTCTGACGAGGAGTATGAGAGCAGGTATGTCACGACTTTGCTCTCAAACTATTTGCATATATGCGTAACTATTTAAATAATAGCGGCAATCACACAAGGCACGGCATACCCTCTCTATCCCACCTTAGGCTACGAGGGCTGCTTATCTATTGCGTAAAATACAATATCTTAATTAGTTACGAGTGTGTATAAAATAACGATCTGTGGTCATCAAATTTAACACCTTTTTATAGTTGTATTGCCAACTGCCATACTTTCTATAAACCTCGGTAATGACATTACTTGTCTTTCAATTTCCTACCACTGCAGTTAAGAGTAAAGACACCTTTAAGAACCGTTTCGATAAAAAACAGTACCTACTAATTATTTGCGAAATTGTATAATAATATGTAGAAAAGAGCTCCATCCGCCAAAATAATAGGACAAGAATAATCTTCCAAATTTGTTTAGTAAAATTCTTATTACCCATTGACACACGTTTTGGTCCGAACTAAGTCTAACTAACACGTAGTATATCAGACTTAACACAGATTTTAAGTATCTTTATCAAATCCTGAATTTGTGATCTGCCAAGCTTTTGGGATTTTATAATCAACTGTTTTAATGACCCGAACATTTTTCTTTTAGTAAATCTACAAGTACCACAAAATAATAAACCTTGATCTATAATAATATATTTTTGAATATAAAAGGACCGCGTTGAGCCATTTGAGAAAAACTCATTTTTTATACAAAATTCAATAAGCAACAGGGTCGTCGACGTATGCATTTTGATATTTCTGAAATACGCTTTTAAGCACGCAAAGAAATTCGAATTAAATGGGACCACCTTGGGAGCATATCAAACCGCGTAACATACAAACAAAACACATAATCGAAATGAATACCTCAGTTTTTGAAGTCGGTAGAAAATTAAGCGCATATGAAATATAACAAAATAAATGCTTCTTTCTATTCTAATTAAATTAACAACGATTTACTAAACTAAATTTCCAAACTCTCTCACAATAACTCAAAGTGTTCGCATAAGGAATGGCGGCTTCGTCCCACAAAATCGTGGCATATTTGCCATCAAACGTTTAACGCTACCGGTGTAGATGAATGATATTTTTAGTGTAATGTGTCATTATTAAACTGTTGTTAAACCATTCGCTGTGTTAGGATTTGTTAAGGTACATTTTATCATCTGGATAAGTCATTTTCAAAATATTTTAGGTACTTGAGCAAGAAATACTAGTTTTCTTTTATTCTAATTATTTGTTTAACGTAATCATCAACACGGTATTGGAATATCCTTACTTTTTCATAGACCTGTTGGCTTACTGTAACATTAGCACGGAAATTCGTTTTTATTTACAATCTTACAAAGTCCATCAACGATAGGTTATCTAAAGGGTCATTTTCATACAAAGAATTGATCTCGGTCCGCTAAATCAGGTCGGCTGCGATAAAACGGCCGGCCTTTGCTCTCTATTTGCGGCTTCTGAATCCGCATCGCCGATGGCACCACGTCAGGCATTCGCCGCAGCTCCGGTATAGGTTCCTGGGACCAAAAATATTACATTAAAAAATATACAAAAAGAAACCCTTCACTTCAAATAGCTTCACATTGAAATAAACCATACAAAAAAGAGTTGCATGTTACAATAGTTATATTAACATGTCTTTAATGTTTTGTTAAGAACTGCACAATGCTACCGCACAGGGAACGATGAGCGTTACTCATTAACAAAGCCGATAAATAAAGGTTTTCATAAAAAAATAGGTCGGATAAAGAAAAATAAAGCTGGACATTCTTTTCTCTTTAGTAAAGGGATAATGCTAAAAATACCTATTTTTATTAGTCCTATATTAGAAAATGAAGTTCTTAAACGTTAGATTTAATACAATTTTAGTATATCAGACAATAACCGATCGAATGAGATAGCGGTTCCCTATTAGAAGCGGATCTACGCAAGTACTTCAAACCTACCTACCTCGTACTTTTCCTTCCGGTTTCCGGAACCAGGTTTAATGGCTGGGAGTGATCTGATCATCATCCTGGATTTCGACAAAGGATATTTGGGCCCCTTGAATGTTATCCAATACATGTGTTCCGGCCGATTTTCATCGTTGGTTACTAGAGTAAATCTACCATTCAGGTTGCTGAAAACAATTATTCAATATACATTTAATTTTCAATGAGGGAATGAATGACAACGCAAAGGGTGATGGGTAAAGTATAATAGACTACATCTCAAATATTTTTTGTGCTTTTCTAAAGTACTAGCTTTCCAGGCGCAACTAAGTCCGCCCAGACAAAATCTTTTTACAATCAAATTAAATTATAAAATTTAAATTTTACAACTAGTAGTGTTACTCGTAGTTCTGCAGAGTCTCAGTGTGTCGAAAAATTCGCTCTTTTTCATTTTGTACATTTTTACGTTCACATCATCATATTCGATTCTAATGGAATTAATATTTTTCATTAATCCCATTTTCGAGGACAAAGAATAGACAGGTCACTTTAATGTAAGTGTCATATGTTATTTAAATGTTATTTGATTGCAATATAATGTAAATTTATTGCGCAGTGAGATCTTTTTGTATGAAAATTTAATTTAGCTGTATTTCATTGGTATTTATTTATGCTTAATCTTATTTTCTTAATATCTGCCTTCAATCACTATTTGCCTGTTGACTAGCAATAATATTATGTTCCTTGGTTGTATAATGTACATACATACATATACTAACACCATTAGTTCCCATTGGGGTAGGCAGATACTATCGATCGCCAATTTGTATTCAAATTACAAATCTTTCGGGCTTACTTCATCAATATTTTCAAACATGCTCTAATACATTTTATGTTTATTCATATTTTTTTATTACATTTTACTTTTGTGTTCTTCTTTGTTTAAAATGTGCTTTTGTGCTCTTTTTGTACAAGAAATAAATGTTTTAATTATGACGATATATGAAATTGGTACCAAACATTTTCACCATAAAAAATTCTCTATTCGAAAATTCATGCAAGGTCCCATCCTCACCGAAAGCAGAGGAAGCAATAACTATAAATATACAGTCTCTTAAATAAATTACCATTTATCGCACTCCTTATACCACCAGGCACCTCCGTGCTCGTTGGCGCAAGATCCATCTTTCCACTCGTCGTTGTCCACATCAGGAGTAGAGAACTTCTGTCCAGCGTGATAAGATAGGGAGTCCCCTGTAACAAAATAAACCAGTGTATATAAATAAATAAACCATTTATTTCTCAGATAATCAAATCCATAATGAATTAATCATACACAATAGTTTTAAAACACACAATGTCAATAAATATAAAAAAATAAAACTAAATCAATAAATGTTAAAAAAATATAAAATAATCAAAAGTTTAACTATACAATACAGCCCCGACCCACAGTACAATCCTATTTTACTTTAGGTATTGGGCGTGCGTGTATCATACTGCAATGGTTTACATACTCGCAGTCATACCTACTTGCAAATGCACTCAGTATGGTATATGTAACCATTGTACTCATATGAAACTCATCGTACACGATCCACGAACCGAACACAAGTTTGTAGTAAATAAAGAAATAATGCTTATTTATATAAATGAAATAAAGAAATAATGCTTATTTCGGCTTTAAAGTGCAACGAGAATTTACACTTATTCTTCGGCTGTTTTGCCTTCAATTTATCATTTATTTACACCTAAGTTAATAATGCGCAAATCCATTACATTTTGTTAACATTAACAAAAGTAAAAGAGTCAAAATTCTGTAACTACCTAATGGATCAGTGAAAGCCTTTGAATGCAGAGCTTATACTAAAGGTAAACTACTTGGAGTGCCGGATATGGAGATCATCATTCATAGTATCATACCTGCGGTGCCAAAGTAGCTCCCGAGCGAGCTGATTCTGTAGTCCTCATGCTCGGGCCCGATGGTGAACACCGAGTACACAGCATACGCTTCAGCTCCACCGACAGTTTCAATGTCGATTCTTAGTTCGTACAGTTTCTGGTTCGTTATATAATATAGCTTTTCCAGTCCGAGCCAAAACTCTCCAGCTAAATTACCAAAGCCGAATTTGTAGTCTGACCAACTTTTGTAGAAGTCTTGAGAACCGTCGAAACGATTTTGGAATACCTGGAAATATAAATAATACAATATTCATTTAGTTAATATAACAGCTGTGTAGTGTCGGCTTAGAATAGCACTACCCCATTTCTTCCGGTGGGTGTACGTAAGAGGCGACTAACGGTATTGGGCTTTTAAGGGATTTTTGGGCGATGCGGTTGGAGACCCATCACCAACAACCTTTATTCTACCATCTTTTCCCCACTCAATTTCCAAAAGTGGCTGAGAAATTTCTAATTTCTCAGCTCTGGCTACCCCTTTTAGGGATTTATAGCCGTGAGTATATGTATGTATGTTAATATAACAATGTGCTTTTTAGTGCTGGCTTATAATATACCATCTACTCTAACTCTTTCCGTAGTTGAGTAGAATAAGGTTTTTATTTTCAACGAGTGGATGCTGGGTGATATAGGCAGCCAGGGATCCATTACATTAACATATTTTCATGAACCTATCTAGGATTTCTCATTCTTTATTATGAGTTAGTTATAATAGTTTTATTCAATGTGCTGCCTCGTGATCATTGCAGTGATGAGATAAATGAATTTTCTTCAGGGAAATATTGTAATTATCTATTCTCTATGATAACACTTCGTGTGAACTTCAATTAAATATCAAACAACTAAGCTGGGTGGGAAATCCATGTTGATTATGATATGACACAAAAATATGCTTTATAAAAATATTTCAGTTACTTACAGATATTTTAAGTACATATCTGAGGGTATTCGATTTATTACAAACAAATGAAACACATCAAAAAACAGACCGTATTATATTGTTTAAAAATTTACGATTTTACATGCTGGTAAGTATTATATTATTATAAATATAGAAAAGGGAATATTAAGATGTTTTGGGCACATAACCAAGATGGATGATATTAATTGGTGAGAAGGTACATAGAGCCAATGTCGATGGCAATTTCAGTAGTGGGTAATCACAGAGAATATATTTGATCAACTAGAGTATAAAAAAGCTTGCATAAAATATTGATGAATGTAATAAAGTTTGTGATGTTTGCCAGGATCGTACATAGTGACGACCGATAGTCCCTGCCTGTGTCTGAGTAATTTCTAATACTGAAGATCTGGGCCCCCATTTTTTGTTCTCATTTAAGACATACTTTCTCAAAACATATCTATCAGTGAACTCCTTTTCGAACGTGGTAACGAATACCTATGTCATATTTTAACAAGTCCATTTATAAACGTGGATCATTCAAACAATTTTAATTTTTTTTAGTAGATTTGAATGATTTATTTTGCTGATATTGTGTGCAGCATATCTTACCGTCCAGCCCCCTCCGGAAGTAGACAGCTCGCACAGGACATAGAACGAGTCGCCGTTGTCTGGTTTGATCTTATAAATCCCGGACACGTTGAAACCTTGCATCTGGATATCCGTGCAATCGCTCGGATACACTTCGTTGATCTCGGACACCCGTGGGCTGAAATATTGTCCTCAGTTACGACATACGTTGCTACATCATTTACCAAACATACATTGAACCCAACATTTATTGATCCCAACATGGTTTTTTAATTGAAAAAAATAGGTGCAGTGCATTTCCTAAGAATTCTCGTTTCTTGCTTAACTAACAGAGGTAATAATTTTACAAATAACTCTTTTAAAGTTGTAGTAGTTTGTGACCGAGTTTTTGTTCTGACAAATTGCCTGTAGAATTAAGGTCAGCACTTTGTCGACTGAACTCAACCTTTGTTTCTGCAGTTGTGGTACACATTTATCAACGATTGCCTTCAAAATTATAGCCTCCACTTGATATTTTTTTCCGCCGATTCCTTTGATGTTGTTGGGCATACAAAAATAAAATAATATTTTCTGTAATCGAATCGTTCTTTATTGAATAATCTTGGGGCATTCGCTATATATTTATGACTACAAAGTTACATATAAGTTTTGTAGCGTGAAAACAGTTGTTTGATTCAGGACGCTCGAGTTCGGATAAAGAAATTGAACGTTAGTCTACCGATAATCGAGATCTTTATCTTTATCTTTACGAGATCCGAAAGAATAGTTTATTTCGTATTTAAACTTACGCCTAAGAAACCGTGATGATTATTTTAAAATCTGTGAAAAGTGAGTGTGCCTTTACTTATTAAAACATGTAGTCATGTTCTATTTGCATTTGATTTTGACTAACTTACCATTCGCATTTTTTAATACTATTTTCAGTCATTGTTCGACGGAACTCGTTAAAGAGAGATACAGTACCGAGCGTGTTTGGCTCACTCCTGAAATAAATATTGTACGTCCATGTAAACTATAGTGTAATATGGCGATGCATTTTTATAGATATACCTGTGACACTTTCTGTCGGTTTCTCACATGTTTTATAAATGCTTCATGAATCCTCCCTTTTTGCGTTCCACCTTACTTTTGTAGTACTTACCTGCCTGAATAGTCAGAATGAATTACCTTGATAGATACTTAGTGACATTATATTTTGAATATACTGTAAAACATTTCTACCACACTTTTAAGGCAATAAAAACTCCTGAACTCAATAGAGTGGGAAGACATGTATTGTTTTACTAATTTAAATCCAACCCTAATCGATATAATTTAATTAATTGAATGATTTACTTGCTAAAATATTGTTGTATTGTATAGCTACGGAAAAAAACATTGCGGTTATACAAAAAAATTGGTTTAATTAATGACACGATTTATAGTATAACGTTTCATGATCCACAAAATACTCAATGTATATTAGTTACAATTATTAGGTACTCTAAATCCTAACTTGGTAGTGACCTTGCTAGAAATTTTATCCATATCTCACTCCGTTAGTCGATTACGAAATTACTTTCATACGGTAGGTATAATGAGTTTGTCTATTATAAATAAAGAAAACAAAACTAAATTGTAATTTAAATTGAGTTATTATAACTTATATTTCCAAGTACTAAGGTAGTAACATTTGTGATTATTCCTGCAAAACTAGAAATTACATTATTGAGATGCAAATGATTAGAATAAATAAATGCTTGGTAGATTGATTACCGTTTATTTGTTTAGATCGTTCATGAATACTGTTTATCGAGAAGGTCACCGGCGATTACTTAAATTGTCATAAGATTTCTTTCCTATTTGTTCCAAATTATTGTGGGAATGCCGATAACTTTCTGAATTTCTTAAATTCAGAAAATTATCGGCACCTCACTCATCCTTGCTATCTGCTCCAAACAACCAAATCATTTCATGCTATTCCCCTTAAAAAGGTAAAGTCTAACAAACACATACCTCGCTCTTGCACCTTTCACTTCTGCTATGGATTTTACAACGGTATTTACTCCAGATGTGAGAGATCTGATATCATTTGCAATATATTTCAAACGGTTTTCTATGCTCGGCCCATCTGTTAAATTGGGAGCTGAAAAAGATACAAATATTTAAATCGATTTGAGTTCATTGTAAAGTGCATTGTATATGTTGGTATTGAAACCCTTTATTGGGATTTTGAAGCCGTGAGTGTACATATAATTTAAATAATTTGATTGTCGTATGTTGATTTTGTTATGTACATACATATACTCACGGCTATAAATCCCTAAAAGGGGTAGCCACTTTTGGAAGTTGAGTGGGGAAAAGATGGTAGAATAAAGGTTCGCCCAAAAATCCCTTAAAAAGCCCCAATACCGTTAGTCGCCTCTTACGTACACCCACCGGAAGAAATGGGGTAGTGCTATTCTAAGCTACACAGCTTAGTATGTGTTAAAGACAAATAAAAATGTTTGTTATTATTATTATTAAATAAGTTTTTAAAATACCAAAATACTACCTAACCCCATTCTATTCTCACACACAGTACTGTTCATGTCAAACTAAATTTAGTTATGTGCAATTTTTTTTATTCGTTTTTGGTAGTTGAGTGGGAGAAATATGGTAAAATATTTTTTTGTTGATGATGGTTTTCCAGCCATATTACCCATAAATTAAATAAAGGCTCTAAACCCATAGTCGCCTAGTCCAGCAAGTGCTATTTCGGAATCGGTTTATAAAATGATGTATCATTGTTAATTATGAACGTGTTTTTAATTTAACATTATTTATTTATTTGAACACTTTATTGCATACAGAATAGATATAATGTTTTCACAAAAGTACAGAACATTAAAACTTAGTACACAAAGGCGGACTTATCGCCTTAACGCGATTTCTTCCAGTCAACCATTCATTAATGTTTTTACTTTGCATTAAACTCCACTCATAACTCGAAGAAGTCGTCAACTCAGCTTATGAAATAAGGCAGTCCTATTGAAGCTCCCCTGATAGGTAGAAAGTAACTTTCATATTCCTCACTTTGCCTACGCGCAGTATAACTTAGCCATGTGGGTTTCACGGTTGTAAACCCGACGCAAAATTCCAACCCATGCCTCTCTGCATGACATGTGGGTTCTTCTCCCCACGGAGCTATCACGGTCGTAGATAATTACATACGCACTTTTTACACAGATCAAGTTAGCCCCAAATTAAGTGTTGAGTAAGTACAATTTATTGACTTTGGGAGTAGGATATTTATACGACATATTTAATACTATAAAATAATACATACATACATATACTCACGGCTATAAATCCATAGAAGGGGTAGCCAGAGCTAAGGAATTGGAAATTCCTCAGCCACTTTTGGAAAATTAAGTGGGGAGAAGATGGTAAAGTAAAGGTTGTTGGTGATGGGTCTCCAACCACATCGCCCAAAAATCCCTCAAAAGCCCCAATACCGTTAGTCGCCTCTTACGTATACCCATCGGTAGAAACGGGGTAGTGCTATTCTAAGCCGACACTACACGGCTAAATAATAAATAATACACATAACCATATCATCCATGACTACGAAACTATCATTCATATTCATCATATGAATGTTGCCCCAACCAGGATTCAAACCCTTGTTTCAAATATAAAGTTGGCCTTTTTAGTTAATAGCGAAAAGCATCAAGCTCACCATCACACATGGTTGATTGAATAAACCTTTAATATAAGATAATCTTGGCTGTGCTTTCTGGGTTTAATCACATCAACATCATGTTATATCAGCCAAATAAACATTCACAACTGAATAGAAGGTTCGCGTCGAAAATAAAAACGGACCCCAAAGCTAATTATTATTTAAAAAAAATATGTCAATCTTCATACAGCGTTCAGCGTTTTTAGTTCACCAGTTCACGTGTGAAAACATACACCTCTGAATAAAACACTGAGCTCATTGGAAACACGACCGCGTAGCATCACGAATCCAAAGAAATTCCGTGATTTTTTCACACTTCGTCTTTTGGTGCCACTTCGTATGTTCTCGATCACACTTTTACATCACGCGTCTATCATTAGTAGCGAAAGAAATTAATGCTGTCAAAATTAGTCATTCAAAAAAAACACAGAGGGACCCTTATAATTATAACTGATACTGGTTGTAATATGTTCACGTGGTTTTTTTAAATACAATAATATAATTCAGTGTCCCTCTAAATAAAAAGTAAATGGTGACGATATTTAGGTACTGTAATAAATACGTATGATCTAATGTGATCATAAAGACGTGTTTATTTAATACCACTCACCATCTACACTCCGCATGAAACCTTTTTGTAAAACTGACTTCAGGTCATCAAACTCAGATTTGATTGGGTCCAATATAACATTAACCTTTTCCTCTTTGCTTGACTGCGACTTTGCTAGCGTGAGAACTTCCTTCATGCTTTTTAAAACGTTGTTAATTTTTTGATGAAACTCATTATCAAAACGATTTAACTTGTGTTCTAGGACATCAATCTTTTTTAGATTTTTTTCACTGTTGCTTATAAAATTAACTAGTTTTTCAACTAAATCGTCACTAGGAACAACTGGTGACTTTGTCGTGTTGACAGGGATGAATCTCTGTGGCACATCATTACGCACAATATCACTGTCTTCATAATCACTTTCCCAAGATCTTTTTGAGTTTGTCAGCGAGAGTTTACACATTATACTTAAAACGCATAATGCACAGTGCACTGAAGTAATACGACTAAACATGTTTTTGTTCCCTGGAATCTTCAGG
This sequence comes from Bedellia somnulentella, assembly GCA_963576735.1. Lineage (NCBI taxonomy): Eukaryota > Metazoa > Arthropoda > Insecta > Lepidoptera > Bedelliidae > Bedellia > Bedellia somnulentella. The sequence continues at coordinate 13,103,398 of OY755170.1, forward strand.
CGAAATGAGCATGAATACTTGCGTGTGATTGAATCGCGAAGTGTTTGTAAACACAAGATTTCAATAACAACATATTGTTGATAGCGAGCTGCCAGCACCTAGCGCCTGCTAGTAGGTGTTGAAGCTGCGGAGGGTGAGCACTAAACTGGCGACTCGTGTCGGCTGAATGCTATGAAGATAGGCAATGCAACCAATTAGATAATCTTACTTACCTTTATACTTCTTTTAGGTCTTGTCACATATTAGTATATTAAACAAATAAAGATATAAGTTAAGAGTATTGCGAGACTGTTAGCCTTCCTACAAAAAGGGCTAATGTTTTACTGATAGTTTATACAGTTTTTTTTTAGAATTTTTCAATATGTTATTGATATAATAGAAATCTAGGGTCATTTAAGCTTAATATTAGTTACATTGTAAGTTATTATTATGCCAACCGCGATAGCTCTGTGGGTAGAAAACACACCTATCATGTAGAGAGACGTAGCACATAGGTAGGTTTTTAATATTTATGCGGCCAAAATTATTTTAATTGATATTACTATTCTGAATGATACAATTGATAATAAAATCAACTTTGTTTTGAAATTAAATAAATATAAATATAAAAAAAAATTTTTTTTAAAAAAAACGTCATAAACCCAACATCATAGACGTAAAAAATATTTCTTTTAAACGGAAATGTTACATAGTAATGTATTGTCGCATCCTGTTGACGTATACTGCAATTCGTTACTCCAGATCATCGTAGTCCGAAAATATTTAATAATTATCTCTAAACATCAGAAAGTGCTTGTTTCAGACCTTTTGAGCCTCCTATCTAATTAATCTGTAAGGAGAAGCGAATATTATGTTATATTCTCAGTAGAGAAATGGGCAGGTAACTAATTTCATTGCGGATAAACAAAAAAAACCTACCAAAAAAAATAAAACTACTTTTTTTGGAAATTTTTCAACTGCTCTTTTTTACCCTATCGGCACCTATCTGCAGCTATTTTTTATCTGAATCATAAGACAAGAACATAAAGTTGAAAAGTAAATAATAATGTCACGGCGATAGGAAGCGATAATATAACTTTATTACTTTTGAATGTAAAAATCTGGAATATTTTTCGAGGAAATCGCAATATGTTTAAAAGCATTAAAATAAAGTTTTTAACCATACTTGGTTGTAATTTTTTATATTATATAATGGTGTTTACTTGATGCATTAGAATCAATAGCGTTTACTTGGTCAACTATTTACAAATAAAAAATATTGATGAACAAAGATAAGTCACTTTAATAGTGTAGAGAGCGAGCGCGTGCATAGTGGGCGACTATCAAGTTCCTACTCCCTGTGCATGCACCCCGCACGGGTTTCGAAGGCGAGAGGACCAGTATATTATCGCCTGGTCTCTTGTTAAGGTAGAGAGATATTATATTTTGTATTTAAAACTACTTTAAAAATTCAATTTTGCCGCATAAAACCTAAAAACCTACCTTTGTGCGTAGCGTAGGTTCAAAACCCGAGACAGACCTTGTGTCTTTTCTAGAGTCGCTAAAAGCATCGTGATGAAACGCACATGGCTAAGTTGTACTTAGTCAATTGTCAGTCTGTATATTCTTACAAAACAGCGATAGGCCTGTCTCCTACGTGAGTTCTCCGAACACCAGGTATAAATATTTTTCGTGCTGTTCAGAAGTATTAGTACTTTTATTAACATCTCTTCAGTTCAATATACGGCGATAATGTTTAAATGAGAGTAGCACCTGAATATCTAGATTTTATGCAGAAAAAATATTTATATTTCTTATCTACGACATTAAAATTAAACTAAACTGCTAAAAGAAATAACCAGTTGACCATAGACCATGATTTACTAAATATTAGCACAAGCTGAAGGCAATCTTTCTTTAAATCTGTTCCAGAGAGAAAATTTGGATCCGGCATTTTCTCTTAGTTATTAAATTAAACATATGTCTTGAGAAATTATTGTTGTATTAATACACTTGTGCAAGTGTTGTATTAAAAGTTAATACAATACAATAATTGAACTTAATTCAATAGTGGGAACTCTAACATTCGCTGAGAGAAGATCCGGTGCGCTTCATAATGTGAACGTCAACAAAAGGGGATTTGTTCTTCAGGAAATTAAAGGGGAACATAGGACTTCACTTGAATAGTCTACAGTAGAATAGTAGTTCGACATCAACTATATATATACTAAGACTCTCCTTAAAATTTGTAATATAAGAAACGGTAAAAAATATGTACGCGCATAGATTAGGAAATGTGGTTGAATAATTGAATATCCATTATCAACCATCCTTTATTATATAAAGTACTGTCTACTTAACTTCCAAAATAAGTAATGTATTTCTAATTCTGAAGCTCTGGTTTCCCCTTTTTTGATATTTATAGCCGTGAGTAGGTAGGTAGCTCACTGACTTGCATCAACACATGGCCTAAAGTGCCATACTTAAAAACCTAAAATAAAGCACAGGGGTTTCTTTCATGATGTAAGTGAGGACTAGAATCTGTAGGAGTTCAATATTATTTGTGTAATATTTATGAAATTATCTATTTAAGTAGGTGAGAAGACAATCACCCCTACAATTATGAAAATGAAAGGGTTGGGGTTGGATTACATTTGTATATATATATATATAAAATTAACTCATTTCTGCACCTACAAACTTGAAACGTGATATAAGGGTTTCTTTGATAATGAGAGTGAGCACTAAGAAAGGAATTTAATAAATTTTACTAGAGGGTGAAATAGGGTTGTAAAATTTAAAGATAGTTTTTGTGTTTATGGTTATCGCTTACATTTAAAATGACGTGTTTAGTGACATGATGGTACATAATTACAACAGTTACAAATCTGCATCTCCCATATCAATTTGCACATATCGATGCCGGTACTTCTAAATTATTCGCGGAGCATGAAGTAAGCGAGGCAAGTGTTACTGGTTTGACCGATAGCGACGAAACGAGATGTGGTAGGGAGTGAAACGGCGGGAAAGGCGCGCGCGCTCTGCGTCACTCAAAGATCAATTGTTCGACTGAGATGATTCACCTCATTACCTAACATCAACATATCAACCGTTACAATATCTGAATTCTGTGTTCTCCATTTTAAATGGTTGGTGGGATTTTATATAGATGTGTTGGCCATATCGTAAATTTGAATACATCATGAAATGATCGATCATTTCATGAAATAGTCATATTTCCTGAAATGTTAAAGTGTTTATTGGCAACATCGTGATGTGGGCAACTAAACTCGCGGCCTCTTCATGAAATGGTTAACATTATTTGGTCATATCGTAAAGTAGTTACATTAATAATCGGCAAAGGCGCTGAAAACGCTTTGTTTATGTGTGAAGATGGCGGCCGCGCTGGCAAGTGTTGTTTCTCGCAGTAAAAAAGTGAATAATTCATTATTAAGCGAGGAAAAGAGGTGATAACAAAAGAGTTGTCGACGAAAAGGTTCTCGAGTACTATGCAAATAACGAAAAAACTGAGCAATATGTTAAAAACCCGTAGAGTTATGATCGCATTTCACAGGTAACCCTATTTCTAAGATCTGGCCAAGCGTGGATGACGAAATCGTTAAACGTTGCCGATTTTGTGATCCGGTCAAATTAAGTTGGCCACATCATGAAATGTGACTATTTCATGAAATGATCGATCATTTCACGATGTGTTCAAATATACGATATGGCCACGACATAGATATCTTCAATACCAAACTGGGGTTCATCTTGAGTCAGTCGACCCCTTCCTTGAAAAATCTGGACGCTTGCGTTCAGCCTGGCAGTCCTGGCACTGTTACCAACCGAAGGAAAATTTTACATATATAGGCTAAGATAGAAAGGCTTAATGAAACACCTCTTTATAATATTTTAAATTTTGTTGGCTACCTACCGATTGTTTTTTTTTCTTCCTCTCTCGGTAGGGACGCTACAAGGTGAAAGGCCTATAAGTTTCCCTATATTTGTGATATAGGGGAATGTAACGTGTGTATGAAAAAATACCTTTTAAGGTCCATAATCCATATCTACATATATATTAAAGAAAGTCGTGTTAGTTACACTATTTATAACTCGAGAACAGATGAACCGATCTGGCTGAAAATTGTTGGAGAGGTAGCTTAGAACCAGGAAAAGGACATAGAATATATATCATCACGCTAAATACTGTAGGGGGTAAACAGTAAAAATATTTAACACCATCCGTGCGAAGCCGGGGCGGACCACTAATATATAGTAAAAAATCAAGTCCAAAGTGTTTCGTCGTTCTACGTGCTGTCGATTTAGAAAAGCCTTACCCTTAAATTGCCCGTGGGTGTCGTACGATATGACTGCGAACAAATTAACATTTAAATCTACATATGTTTGTGTGTGTGTGTGTGTGTGTGTGTGTGTGTGTTTAGGTTTGGTAGATTTCTGGATGCACAAATAACATATTATAGCCTACGCGGACGAAGTCGCTGGCAGAAACCTAATATACCAGGGCATTCAGAAAGATTTTCAATATGAAATTAAGTTTTAATGTATGGAAAACTGGCAAGTTGCTCTTTATTTGCATTATTATTAGATTATTTAAAGGTAAATGAAAATAGGTTCCTAATTTTAATTTTCTGACTTTTAATGTGGCCTGGTACCCGAATAATAATAGCCTTTGTGGACGAACGGTGTTTCACTTTCTATATTATTTCAAAGACCTTCGGTTTTGCAGTTTATTAATGAAATGTTGAAAGGCATAAGTTTATTTAATATAATTTCGTAATAATATCACTTGAGATCGCAAACTCGAGAAATGTTTTGCAATCAGCAACATTTTTATCAAACATTTCGCTTCATTTGCATGTCGGTACGTGGTTTTTGCTTTCGATGACGGCATTAAGGGTATAAGTTGAACAATCCATTTAAAAACATAAACAGCTTCAAGGAGTATAGTTTCGAGGTGATTACCACATAACCTCATATTAATGACCATTAGGTCAGAAGTAGACCCGCGTTTAATAGTGCTATAATATAATGGCTAAATTTGTCGTGTGCCGAGACACGGCACATGACATAATATCAGGTGATAAATATTGACAAAGTAGAAGCGCCAGTCGCCAGTTTGGCTGATTCAAAATGAACCAACTGCTTGCCAGAAGTTTTCATCACAGTGAGGAGTAAGCGACCATTCACAAGACTCCGCGGGCTGCTAAAAACGGGAGACTTCCTGCACAGCACATCTGTCAACCCGCTAGGTCACTCTCCGTACTATCCTGAAGAGAGTTTCAAGAATGAGTTTTAAATTTAATTAATATTTTTTTTTAAGTTTCGTATAATTTTGACTACCGTGGTTGACTGTGGCCTTATTCTCTAGTCAGGGTAGAGCTTCTTTAGTGAATTAAGGCCTGTATTTATGAATACGTAAAGAAAACGTCTTCACGATGCGGTGTTTACATCTAAAAGGGCGTATCTGTTGTTGTAAGTTACTATTATTATTTTCATATTCAATAGGAGTATTTGTTTTGAACAAATTCAATTGTGCAATGACATATTTATTTTAAAACATAAGCAAAAGGTGAAATTTCTTACCGTCCGTACTAAAAAACATGCATTGTTATTCCAATCGATCGATTATTTCGAACTTCGATATATTAATCCGAGTTAGTCATATTTTTACTTTGATTTAATTCCAGAGGCATTTACTCTCATGATGTACTAATTTAATTATTTTAATACGTATAATTGCAACAGTACAAAATCATCCGAAAGGAGTTCTTGGAATAAACTCATCACCCAAGTTTATAGTGTGTTAAAAGTTTCTAAATTAGGCTACAACAGAAGTACAGAGAAACCGGGAGTAACGAGTATGACAAATATTTTGCCCCTTTATGTGTATAATTTATTTTGATTTAACAATATACTTTAGTATCAATAATCTTCCACACCCCTCGCAAATTACATTATTTTTTAATTATTTTATAATTATTATTAATAATTATTTTATATTTTTATAATTACCCTAAACCTTACAATTAAGTAAAACTGAGTGTTGTTTCTTCATTCGTGTGTTTAATCCCACCCACCACCGCCATCCCACCGTGAAGAAGATCGCGACGGAGCGTCCAATTTCAACATTCAAAAATCATTCGCTTTGTACCTTACCTTCGACTAGCCCATTAATTATTTTTCTTTAATATCTTATTTCAAATATACGTTCATACTGAAGAAAAGAATAAAATATTTATGGAATAGACTACATCCATATTAACCCTGTTAAATCTCCATCATCGTGCATCGCAGCGCGAACACTGAGTTATTCATAATGATAGTACTTTCTGTGATCATTCATGATCATGACACTAAAATGGCTTTATGGATTCTGTTTCTCCTCTCCAGCGCTGCTGTGTTATATAACTGGATCTTCCATAGCCTTGGTACAGAAAGCGCCCGCCGGAGCAAAGACTCTGATGCACAGCGTTGCTCGGAAGATGTGTGATCAGCCAGTTCACCTCATTTCCTCCGCAGTTGCTTCTTGGGGCCCCCGGTATTTGCCTTCAGCCTACTTCGTAGCAAATTTTCTGTCACTGCTATACGAATTCTCAAGACTCAAGCGTTCACGCTGTATATCTCCGAAAGGGGTTGGCAGAGGTACTAATACGTTTGAACATCCCGTGACATTGCCACCTGCTGTTCAGAGTATCCACGTTTTGCTTCGACAGTGTACTCACGTGATAGGGGGCAGGCCTATCGCCGTTTTGTACGAATACGCTGTCACATGACTAAGTACAACTGAGCCATGTGGGTTTCCTCACGATGTTTTCCCTGTCCGTTAACAACTATGATAAATAAACCACACATATGACTTTAGAAAAGACAAATTGGTTTAGGCTGCAACCCGGGATTTGAACACAGACAGATAACAAAACAATCACAATATCTATCTTGTAATAAAACAGTTAAAAATATTAATCACTTATTAAGAACATTTAAACAATTTTTACCGATTAAAAAAATGGTCTTGTCAATCTGAACATAAACACAATGTCGCAAATAACGAGCCCCTCGCATATAGGGCGGCCAATAACGGGAAGCGCGGCGGAAACATAGGCCGATTTTATCCCAACAAAAAAAAACACTATTCAAACAAGTACACATGGAGAAAAAAGGTTCAAATCACTAGTTAAAACGAAGTCTCACATTAAACTTGTAATAATTTCAAACTACATTTATTTGGTGAATTTGCAAAGGATTAGCTATAACATAACACAATTAAACAAACATCTTGTGAAGTGAAAATAAGTGTAACCCATTGTTAGACGTAAAAAAAAATCATTTATTGTTTTCATTTTGAAATGTAATTGTTTGTATTTATTAGTTTTTTATAACTAACACTGAGAGCGGCGCATTTTTTATGGCTTACTGGTGGCAAAATTGTAAATCCGACGCTCGCTAGTGGTGGACTGTGGCCAAATTACCCTATATAGGCTAGTTTACCTTCTCGAGCTTCTCGATGGGAACATTATTATTATGTGAATATCACCCAAAAATCTGTTCTAAGTCTTACCTTTCCTTCCACTGTCTGTACCTTCAGTGTCTGTAGTATTATTCGATGAGTTTTCTGTTAAAAGATAAAATTAGATAGAAGTTGAACAGATTTTAAAGTAGGGGCTGTATTTAAGTTGAATAGATGCTTCTGCAAGATGTGAAATTACGAAAAAATACTGATGGGATATGGGTGGGATGAAAAAATAAACAGTTAAAAGAATATAACTGCATGTACCAAGTAATAGCAAAGACTAAGTAGCATATAATTATATTTTTTTTAAGTTAATGAAAAATAAATTAATGAAAAATACAAAAAAAGGGTAATTTATTCAGGTATAGTCTTTTTTTATTAGGAACCTAACTTTAGGTGATATAAATAACTTTAAAATTGAGGGAGGATATTCACATGTATGCTTTATTTATTTTAATGTTACTCGGTTAACACAATATTTACGAGTATACTTATTATAAAGTGGATTCTATTATAGTTATTTATTATTATAATAAAACTGTTACTCTTACAAAGATTTTACTGAACTAAAAATGATATTGAAATAATAATCATTCGAGCTTCTTAAAACCTCCAAAAAATATTTTTGTGTAAATAAGAAACAATAATTAAGAAAGATCAGTATTTTGAAATTCTAAGCTTGCTAAGAAAGCTTGGGGAACGACGATCGGTCTTCCGTGTCGAGTAGGGGCGTGTGGTGCACTCTGGTGGGGTCGATATTGGCACTAATCACTTGAGGGCACTCTCTGAGGCTGAAACATACCGGTGTCTTGGCATGTCACAAACCATCGTTGTGAAGGTGGCAGACGTCAAACAGGGTAGGTGCTTTAATAAGATCCGAACCATTGATTACTGGGTGCTGCCTGTGCTGATGTACGCATTTGGCATGCTCAGATGGACTCAGACTGAACTGGACACTATGGATAGAAGAGTGAACTCGACGACGATAACTTCACGAGTCCTTCGTGGACCTCTGAGTGACCAATTTAAGGGCGGTACCACAGACATTTGTCGTGTAAATGGCCGTCCTGAAGAGTCATTCGGGCATGTTATTTCCGTTTGTTCTGCTCTTGCTTACACTGAGTACTTGCACAGAAACAACCAAGATTTAATTCAATATAAACAATTTTTATTTAAATATTCCGTTAAAAGCCTGGTTGCTTAATTTATTTATTAAATATTGTGATGAAAAAGTAAGTTTCAATATTTTCTTTGCTTCTCCATAGGTTTGGGAGATAGGTTATCTTCGTTTGTGCAATTAAAGTATAAAATATCAGTAATTAATCTCAGTAGTTTTATTTTTAGTCAGTTGATCTTTGAAAACTGTCAAAACGATATCAATGACTTTTATTTTAATGAAACAGTTAATAATCAACATTGTTAGGTACTTAACAATGTTGCTACATTATATATATATATATCATTATTTTATATTATTACATTTATTTTTACTTACTTTTAACTTCAGGAGAACTAGCATGAGCGTTATTTTATTGTCACGATATCGCTTGTCACTCCATATCTCTTTGACCACTTTACTGCATGTATTCAAAGCATCTTATCACTCTTTTCTTTTCAATCACCAACTATTTAACGTTTTACACTTCGGGAATAACATTATCACGTAACTAACATTACAATTCTTCAGATGCACCTTAACTTTACTATATTCACTCTGCGCTCTTGCTGCTTCTGGCATACCCAACATTCGGTGGTATACAAAGAATATAAGCGTAGTTACTACAACATGTACTGACCTAAAGGCCTTCGCGGGCACCACATGACATTTAACTCTCCATTTACCGTGTTACCGTTTTGATTTGTATCTTTTTAAAGCAATCATTATTGGAATCAAAATATGTTTAAAACTGTTATCACTTTCTAATTACCTACCACAAACTATAAAGAGATTACTTTACCTACTTATTTCCTATACTTATGGATTAATTTGTTTTGATAAGTGTTTATAAGTGAGATTTTTAATCTAGAAAATACATAACGGCAGAGAGAGAAGAATTTGACATATTGCGTGATTGAGATTGATGCTAAGAAAGTTGAACAGATGAAAGAGTTTGTATGTCTGGGAAGTTTGTTCACTGGGGATGGAAAGTGTGATAAAGATATCGAAAAAGGGTGAGAAAGAGTAATGCGGTACATTGAGAAATCAATGGCCTAATGACTAGTCTCGAAAAAGTCCGAATGTCTGTGCATTATTCTGTTATTTTTCCTATGCTTTTGTAAGGCAGCGGATGTTGGATGTGGCAGAAGAAGAAAAGTTAATGCATTAGAGACGAGGTACTTCGGAAAAAAATAAATGTAAGGTTATGTGATCGAATAAGAAATAGTGTGATTCTTGAATGGTGTGGTGTGAAGGATGATATTGTAAAAAGATAGAAAAACGACGATGCATGATTGAAAATTGTCAAAAGAGATTTATAGAGACAATATGGAATGTAATATAATGTTAGTAGAGTACGACCCAAAAGACACACTTGGACCAAATAAAGTGTGCATCAAAAAGTAGGCGTCCGAAGTATAAAGAATAAAAGACCATCACCACCAGTGGATGTGATTAGAGCTAGAAAGATTAGCTAAGATCGTACAAAGTGGCGGTCGATAGTCTCTGCCTAAATTGGAAATAATGGCGTCAGTATATATATGTATGTATATATTTTTTTTTCTTTCACCAAATATCATTTAAAGAATATGATACCATTATTTTAAGATTTAAAAACCTTATGCAGTAATAAGACACAAAGCGATATTGAAATACAATCTACAGCTTTGTTTGCGAAACTTGGCACGCGTTTTAATTGGCAGGTGGACATTGGACGGCAAAACAATGTCAGTTTCCATCGTGAGCTCAGGTGAAATCTTAAACTTTAAATGTTTAAAATGAAATACAAATGATGCAATTATATAAATAGATTGTATTACATACATTTTGGGAACAAAAACAAGTTTGTTATCAATGATAAAAATACTATAACTATATATATGACAAATGTTAGTTATCAGAAAAATGAATAGTTTAGTCAACACTAAGTTTCTAATATTAAGGCCGATCCCATCGATATCCACATCAAGCATAGATTTGCGCAAAACAATACACACAAAATAGCTTAAGAAAAAGAAGTATAAAATTACCTAATTTTGGTGATCTCAGTTTCAACTGTTTTAACAACTGCACGAGGGCGTTAATCCGAAAGGATAGGTCATTCAACGTATTCTTGAAATCCACTTCTGAAACAGACCCATTCAATTTCTCCCTCATGCCTCCGATATGTTCAGCAAGTGTTTTCGATATATTTTGCACATTTATGTTAACATCATTAAGTTTTTCATCCACTGTTTTTAAGATCTTTATCGTGTGTGCAGATCTGTTCATTTTACTTTCGGCTGGTCTCCCGGAGCGACGCAAGGGACCCGACTCTGAGAGGACAGGAGTCAGCAGCACCCAAATAAAAAAAACTATCACTGCCATAACGGTCGAGACTACACTAATTAAAAATGTAACAACTTTATGTCACATTCGAGTGTTTAATTTAAACATTTCTGTTCCTGTTTAAACAAAGACACTTAAAATATTATATCCGTCTTTGTATTTCAATGTTTGGCATTGTTCCTTTCCCGCAGTCAAACCAATGAGTCGTCTCGGTTATCGTTTACAATACATAAACAATATAATTCAAAGATCTTTTCACCTGACACCAAACTTACGTACGTATACGGTAGTGACTGTGACGATGACATAATCGAAGCACATTCCGGCTTTTTTAAATATTTTTAACTCTTATAAGTTATTACTGTTATTTCATACTTAGCTTAGCTTAAGCCTGAGCGACATATGGTTGTATAGCTGTGATGAGACCATACTCTGCTACGGAGCTGATCATGGAGTTAGCAGAGTTTTCTACGACTTATGTGAAGAGCAGCAGAGCTACAGGGATAAATATCAAACATCAAACGATTATTTATCAAAGTATCTCAACTCGAACTTTTACGCTGTATATCGCCGAATCGGTTGGCAGAGGTACTATGACGCTGAACATCACGTGACATTGTCACCTGGTGTTCAGAGTACCCACGTTTAACTTAGCCATGTTGGTTCCCTGACGATGGTCTCCCTTACCATTAACGAACAAAAAAAATTAACCACACAATATATGACTTTAGAGAAGACAAATTGGTGTATAACAAGTTGGTAGAATAACGACTACTACCGTATTTGTAGCCGGGACCGACGGCTTAACGTGCCGTCCGAAGCACGGAATCATCTTAATTTTAGGATAATGAGCGAAATATTCTTCCAAACTCGGTTATATATTACATATGAAATTTGTGGGTTCACCCCCCGGGGACCGAATCCGAGACCTCCGTACTTGAAGCCAATCGCTTAGCTGCGAGACCATGGAGGAAGTTATATCGCGGTTGCTTCGTTGAATCAAAGGTTTGAACATGAATCAAAGGTTGCTTCGAAAGGTTTTTTTTAATGGGAGAAAGCAAATAAATCTCCTGACAGTTTTAGTTTTTGAGAATATAGGAGAAGTGATACGAGTACGTTAAATCATTTAAAAATGCAATAAAATATTTGTAAAGGTTTTCTATAGGATTGAACTAACGCTAGTTTGATATAATGGTGAAAACCAATCACATTACGTTAAAAAAAAAAAAAAAAGTTTATTTTTCAAAATAAAGTTAAATACTAACATTTTTTGAACGTCAAAGTTTTAAATTAATCGTTAATCCGTTGCTTCGGAAGGTGTTCGTAAAGAGAAGAAGCAACAAAGAAACTCTTTACATTCACATTTTTTCATGGTGTAATAATCCTCACCAGACAATAACTCCAGGCAATAACGAGGGAAGATTTATAGCTGCACGGTTATACCTAGTCAGGTGGGACTTGTGTGAGTTTAAAAAAATGATTAACAATGTAGCAGTTTCTTTTGAAGCTTTGATCTTATAGTCTTTTCCATCAATGGGCAGGATCTTTTTAAAGCATTGGTCTTACAGTGTTTTTCATCGCTGAGCAGTTTTTTGTTGTTGAAAGCATTGATCTTTTTCATTGATGCCATGGGCGATTCAAAACCAACAGAGGGAATTTTGTTGTTCATATAAGGAGAGAGTTCCATAAAGGAGTGACTTATTTTATTGAGTCGATACTTTGGTACATGAATACATTTGTTCCTATTTCGATTGTTAACCATAAGGCAGGCAGTAACTGTATTGGGTCGATTAATTTCATTTTTCGCATACCAATTCCAAAAGATTAAGTACATTATATACTAGCAGCTAACACCAAATTCTTGAAATTGTGGGTTACGAATACCTCTGCCTTAACATGTTGTTGGAAATCAGTAGTGTTTTGTTATACCTAAATATTATGTTTTTGTATGAAGTCTATTTCTATTCAGTAACTATTTTGCATCAACAGGTCTTAAAGATAATATGTAGGTACTTACAATTGTCTGGGTATTTTTGGAATCCAAAATTTTAGATAAATAAGTTGAAATTTCAAACATAAGCATGATGCATTAACATTGTTGATAAAAATTGCGAATAAAAGTTCTTCTTCTTTTAACTCAACCTACCCGTCGAAAATTCCGAAGTGGTGGCGAAGGTACTGGTTTTATTTATTTACATAGATCAAACGTTACAGAGCAAATAAATGATACGATCGATGACGTCCAATACATTATGGGCCTCATCGGATCGCAAGAAAAGGTTCAGACACCTCATTAATAGGCTTAGAACCATGTCTAGCTCTGCTAAACTACCAACTAAAACGATAGTCCGTAAAGCTTAAAGTAGCTAAGTCAAGTCAAGTCAACTTCTGCTAATTTAAATCTTTTTGTTCATGAAAATCTCATGTGGGGACTATTACTAATAAATAAAGAATAAATAAAGGAAAGAAAAATTTCGACTCAGGCGGGAATCGAACCCGCGACCTCGGGTATACACCCCCGTCGCTCTGCCAATTGAGCTACCGCGTCAATGGCTGCCAGCGCGAAATTCTTCTATCCTTTATTTCTTTTACACGTTTAAGTAGTGTTTGCGTTTCCTACCTCCAAATTTTTACAAATCGGAAGGCCACTTTTCTACCTTTTCAGATAGAATGCAAATGTTGAAAACGCTTAACTATCACATAATTAAACACTATAAAAAGAACACATCAAAAAAATATAAATTATGTAGCATTGTGCCCTCCAACAGCAAAAAAGGCACTGACTCAGCAAACGTTGTAAGTTTTACCTCACAACACAGATTTTCGGTGCTTCGCTGCTGCATACAAATCTTTAATTATTTCGCCTAAGAACGCTGCAGGTGCCTGTAATTCTTTTTGGTTCATTCACTTCATTCTATGAGGATTTAACCAAGTCCAACGTAACCTGTTTTACGACATTAGGCGAGAGCGAGAACAAAATATGCTCAAACACTTGTCGGATATTAGTCGGTAGGTCGTATAAATACTTACCTCAGAGTGATATTTTAAGTAATTTAGCAGTCATGTTGAGTATTATAGAAAAAGTCATCTAAATATATGATTTACATTTTCCTAAATATTTCCGTTTTCCCATTGTTAAGAACTACGCAATATTGAATCTGGTTACATACTTTATGATATAAAAGTATTTTGGTTTGTGTTCGCAACTTTTCAAAAATCGTCTCATAAAGGTCCCACCCAATCTCCTTTGTGGAGTTTGTGGGGTTTTTCTTCTCATAAGTGTCATTATTGGGATTTGACATTTGGCATCACTGACTAACTGATTCCCCTGATTCCACTTCTCTTTTTTATGTATTATTTTACATTTACATAAACTTTTCACTTTCTTCTGTTTCTATTCATCTAAATTAAAGTCACCATCACCACACACCTCGATCTCCGCACCGTATTTTCTGATATTTACTTTCCTAATCAGTCATCAGCTTAGGCTGAGTTGGCAACATTAAATTAAATTATTGTTTATCACAACACACACAATCACAGCACACCGAGGCGAGCCGAGTATATCGTAGTTAATATGATAACGTTAATCAGTAATGTTAGTGAAATTTAAATATTCTTATGTCATACGGTGACGTACTTAGTTCTTCATTGTGTACTTAGTTCAGCCAGTGCAAAGTTGAATTTTAAAAGAACTTGGCTTCAAAATGTTTAAGGTTAGTTTTAAAACTTCTTACAATTTATTTTTTATCTTGAAGTTTTTAATAAATATTTTATATTTGGTGTAATTATGTTCTCAGGGACTTGTGGGAATTGTTACTGGCGGGGCTTCAGGACTTGGTAAAGCTTCAGCAGAGCACCTGGTGAAGCTAGGAGGCAGAGTTGTGATCAGTGATCTTCCATCTTCCAAAGGTCAGGAAACAGCTAAACAACTTGGAGCTAATGCAGCATTTGTACCGGCTGATGTAAGTGATAAAGATATAGATTTTTTCAATCTTGCTTCCTCACCAACATACATACATATACTTACACCATTATTTCCCATTCTGGTAGGCAGAGACTATCCATCGCCATTTTATATGATCCTGGCAAACAAACCTCTTTAACTTCATTTACATCCATCAATCTTTTCATACATGCTCTTTTACTCTTCATACTTCTGACGCCTGCCTTTTTGAGCACATTCTATTGGGTCCAAATTTGTCCTCCCTGCTTGTCTTCTACTAGCACTACCTTCCACTTTAGCTCTATAGATATCTTTTACCAAATTTCTATCGTCCATCCTCTCTATGTGCCAAAACCATCTTAACATTCCTTTTTACATCTTTTTTACTATCCCATCTTTCCCTCTTCTTGTCCTGTCATCTTTCCCACACATTTCCTCACCAACCAACCATTTAATTCATTTATTGTATTATTTACATTGATTACAGTAAAATTACATGTGTTTGTTTTAGTTATTCATTAACAAACAGTTAATAACTATAACCCAGTAAAGATATTTACAAATATCTAAGGATTTTACAGCTAACCTATTAGCAAAGATAAATTTAAATATGCTTTAAAGTTTGGGTTTGGCTAACAGATATACCCTTAAAGGGTTTTAACTAGGGTTGGTCTATTCAGAATTGCAATGCTTTCAGGTGACTTCAGAACAAGATATAAAAGCAGTACTTCAAGCTACTCATGATAAATTTGGTCGCCTTGATGTAGTTGTAAATTGTGCTGGGATTGGAACTGCTGCCAGAGTTTATAATTTCAAGAAAAATCAGCCTTTCGATTTAGGATTGTTCAAGAAAACAATAGATGTAAGTATTTAGAAAACTGAGTTTTCACAGTAGTAGAGTACTTATTTAGTCATATATTATATCATAACAAAATATAAAAAAGACAAATAAATCGTACAAAATTATCAATGGATGCTCAGAAATAGATAAGAATCCATTAACTATCTGATACCCTACCTTTGAAACTACCAAATATTTTATGTGATCTTCAATTCTTTATTTTAGAGCAGAGGGATAACTTTTGAACATATATTAGTCTTTATTTACTTATCAAAATGCACTGAACATTTATACACATATTCTCAAGGCTACAAATCCTAAAAAGGTGAATCTAAGGCTTCAGTTTACAATGTTATTTTCTGTTTTATATAGAAAAAAAAGATAAATCATACAAAAAATATAGTTAGCTGTGTAGTGTCGGTTTAGAATAGCACCACCCCATTTCTTTCCATGAGTGTTTGTAGGAGGTTACTAAAGCTATTGGGGCTTTCTAAGTGCTTTTGGATGATGCAGTTAGAGACCTATTACGAAACCTTTTATTTCACATTGTTTTTCCCACTCAACTTCCAAAAGCTGCTGAGGAAACTACTTATTCTGAATCTCTGGCTATGGCTACCACTAGTATGAGGGCTTTATAGCCATGAGTACATCTATGTATTTTATTTATGTACAAATTATCGATATTTTGAATTTTCAGATTAACCTAGTGGGGACATTCAATGTAATAAGACTGGCAGTTGGAATGATTGGTAAAAATGCTCCCAATGCGGATGGACAACGAGGTGTGATAGTAAATACAGCTAGCGTAGCCGCATTTGATGGACAGGTATGTTAAGTATATAGCAGAGTTTATTCCGTACAATTGAATAAAAAGATTAACCATTCATGAATCTTTCTTGGCCACAGATCGGACAAGCTGCATATTCTGCCTCAAAAGCTGGCGTGGTTGGAATGACATTGCCTATTGCCCGAGACCTTGCAAAACAAGGAATAAGAGTGGTTACCATTGCTCCTGGTAAGTATTATATCAAGTCCTGTAATTTGAATATATACCAAGTTTGATTATAGAAGACATAATAGAGCAATTCAAAAAATTTGTTAAGTTTAAGATGCTCAGTTCTGCGCCTTTAAAATAACACTCTAGGATGCTGTATAAGCGGCTTGGAAATTAAAGATTTTTCAAGTAGAAGCTATTCTCAAAGTTGTTTTGAATCCATACGAATTAATTTTAAAAAAAATCTTATGCTGTGCCTACAACTTTATAAACAACATTTGTGTAAAAAAATATTTTTTTTGGTGTCATTTACTGCATGCAATACGTCGTCACTCTCTGTGCCGGCCTGCGACAAGTAAAACTGAACACTTGGTGATGGTAGCGGGAAGCCGATAAACAAGCATGAGTACTGGCCATATAGATTTAAGATCAAAGCCTATGCCCAGTAATATATGTATATAGTCCATGATAAATCCGATTAACTCTCTATTTCTGTTTAGGTTTGTTCCGAACACCAATGCTGGATCTTTTGCCTGAGCCTGCTATCAAAGAGTTGGAGTCAAATGTACCTTTCCCATCCAGGCTTGGCCATCCTCATGAATATGCATTGCTGGTACAAAGTATAATAGAAAATCCAATGTTGAATGGTGAGACTATTCGCATTGATGGTAGTTTAAGAATGCAACCTTAACATATAAGATCAGTGCAATAAAGTTGTTATATTTTGAATCTGATTTTATTTCTGTTTCTTCTAATGAGTGCGCAATTTTCCACTTGACTATTTAATTCCTATTGCAAAAGTCTGAAAATGTTTCTATACTGGTTTATATCATACATAACAATCATTCTTCATAAAAAATATAGTTGAAGCATAGAACCATGCATAAGATTAAGACTTTTATGTGATCCTATATGGACCCCTCCAAATGAAACTAGCCGCCTGATTAATATGTTAGGGTTTAGTTAAAACATAGTAAAAAATGTAGAAAACTAGTAGTGAGAAAGTAGCCGTAGTGCTAGCAAGTATACTTTAGAATTATTTGTGTAATGTTGTTGCTATGATCAACAGCTAATGATAATGAATAATATTGAATCACTAGTTGACCCGCGCATTTTCTTCTCCGTGACATATAGCCTACATATGAAAAGTTCTATGGGTTAAACAAATGTCATAAATGCATTTAAAAAATATGACATCTTTAATTTTACGATCATTAAAACTATTTTATATACTTATAAGCTGTATAGTTTCTGTTTAGAATAGCACTACGCCATTTATTCTCCTGGGTGATCGTAAGAGGGGGATAAGAGTACTGGGCTTTTTAAGTTATTTTTTCGCGTTGCTGTTAGCGACCCAATAATACTCATTTTCTCTACTCAACCTCCAAAAGTGGCTAAGGTTTATTATCTGAAGTTTTAGCTACCCATTTTAGGAGTTTAAAGCCGTGAGTAAACGTATGTACGAGTATGTTAAGACAATAAATAAAATTCTATCTAATTTTGATCATTGGACGACCAAGTAAATAAATACGGGCATATTATACACAGATCCAGTTAGCCCCAAACTAAGTAAGACTTGTATTATGAGATACTAACTCAACGATATATTTAATATTATATAAATAACACCCAAGACTAGGAAACAATCATTTGTGCTCATCACATAAATGTTGCTCCCAGCGGGGATTGAACCCGCGACCTCCGGACCGAGAAGCTAGTCACCTATCCAATCGGCCACGGCTGTCGTCATACATAGTTTCTAAGTCTGAAATACACTTTATTCAAAGAATATTACATTGTGTAACCAACTAAAATGTTTGAATCCTCTTGATCAACCAAACCAAACTGGGTATTGAAAAGCTGGGTAGCTTCTGAGTCCTGAGTTTGCGGTCAAATTTAACTTTATTTGATGAATATGAATGACTGTTCTAAATTTGTGTCCCTCAAGCCACAATCCTCAAATTTTAAAACTTCATGAAATTGATTTTGATAAATGCTAAAAAATAGTGCATAAATAGTGCTCTTATGGTTAAAAAGTTATAGCTAAAGTTTATTGAGGATTATGGCTTGAGGTCACCTAAATTTTGCATAGTTACATACATATACCCATGCTATTCGTTACCATTGGGGTAGGCAGATAATCGTTCGCCACTTTGTACAATCCTGGCAATCCTTTCGAGCTTCGTTTACATTCATAAATGTAAACCCACTCTTCGGACGCGCGCCTTTTTAGCACATTCTCTATTTGGTCTAAATATGCCCTCTGTGGTCATCCTATACTGACTGCCGGCTGTCTCTTCATCTCTTTCACTAATTTACTTTGAACCATTCTCTCTGTCTGTCTCTTTAACTATCATTATACAAAGTAGTCTTTCAATGGTCTAAATATGTCCTCTGTGGTCATCCTATACTGACTGCCGGCTGTCTCTTCATCTCTTTCACTAATTTACTTTGAACCATTCACTCTGTCTGCATAAACCATCTTAAAATCTCTTTAACTATCATTATACTAAGTAGTCTTTCACACAGCACCTTATACGAATCACACAATTTCTCACTCGATTACCTATTTTATTGTTCTGAGAGACCTCATCTTAACTACATTCATTCTGCCCTCGAACTTCAAATCATGAAGTATTTACTAACACATCCAACATTCGCTACCATATATATAAGCGTAGGAACTAGAACAGAACCATTAACTGCAATTCGGGCCTTTTGGGACATTGACTAGTAATTAGAATATTAACTTCTCCATTGACCGCATTACCCTTTATCACTCTTTTTAATTAAACAACAGCAATTAAACTGCCCAGAAGGGCAAGCACGAGCCGTGTTTAAACTAGTTATCGCGTGGGATAAAGCAGCCATCTCTTACGCACTTACTTAGTATCGTATACTGCCATCTCATTCTAACCGTTATCGTGTCGATAAAATAGCGCTCGTGCTTGCCCTACAGATTGACAAACTCTTTCAGTTGTTGCATATTCTTACCATCGATCTCAATAAAGTATATTTATTATTACGCTGCTGTCTGTTTCCATTCTCGAAAAACATCTCTTTCATTCAAAAAACGCGCATGCACTATACATCATATCTTACAACTCTTCCATCGACAATGCAAGAAATACTTGATCGTCAGCGTATAAGAGGCATTTAATGGTTTATCCACCCATTCTCAATGCATAATCACTTTCAAGAAACTCTGTCAATAGTGATCCATGAACAAATTGAAGAGCCACGGATCCCTGTCCGGTTTAACTTCATGGAATGTTATTGATTAACATTTAAACATGAATGATTGTGGAAATTATAACCTATCTACTGAGAGCATTTTTATGTGTTAAAAACTTTCAAATAGCTCCCAGCAATGGAATTTACGTCATGTCATCACACATATTATGGATGTATGACGTTAGGACCTCCACATTCGGTTCGTTTTAGTCTTATTAAGACTTTCTTCGAATTTGAATACCTTCCTTGTTTGACCATGCGGCACTACATATTTTAAAACTTTGTATTCTTTGTGTGTAATTAAAATGTAGAAATTTATTATTTCTTTATTATAGTATACCTACTTCAAGCTACAAATTGATTGACTGCAAGTCAGCAATTAAGCAAGTGTCCAATTTATACTAAGTAAAACAAAAATATTCATAAGTATTGGTATAAATTAATTTAAGTTTACTGTACATACACCTATTTGTAATTCTCCACCAAACACCATGTATAAATAGGCGACTATTTGGTGCTACTTTCGAAGATCAGAATCAACGGTAGGTACATCACACGTCTTCGATTTGTTACTGATGTGTTAATTATGGCTGCAAGTACCCAATTATCCCAGTAAATTGACCGAGCGAGATTAGTCGATTAGATTCGGTTTGGCCTTTTAAGTGATTTTGGGGCAAAGTGACTGGAAACCAATCTATAACATTTCTTTTACCATGTTTTGTCCAAAAAGATTCAAAATTGCTGAGGAATTGCTGATTTACAAACTCTTGCTCGATAGTATCGATACTTGCAGTGAGTGGCATCTTCAAATAAAATTACATAGCAAGGAAAGGATAGTGGTAATAATTTCAACATCAATGTTATGGTGAAACATTTAATAATAATATAACCACATTACACAGAAATCTTAATTAATAACATATAATTACTATCGATTTAGTGATGTCAACAGTGATGTCAGATGTTTAACTGCTTAAACGAAGGAAATCGGCTGGCCGAGTGGCAGAGCGTGGTCTAAGCTCGCTCCAGTCCGCGTCACAGCAAACTGTACGCAGTGTGTTCCTGGAGGAGTTGCGAGGTCGGTTCCTCTCAAATCCGTCCTTATATTATCACTTAAACCTACACAGGAAACACAACATAAATACCATCCAATTATGCTTCCCGATAAAACTATAACAATGTTACTAACAGACCAATTCCATATTTAAACAGATTCAACGATTTAATTTCAATATATTTACATAATTTTAGAACTAACACAGCTCGCACAAATTAAGTGAGGTGCAACAGAAAAATCGCTTAATCTTACTCTTAACAATATTATGAACCCTTGGGAGTCAGAGCTGCACCTCCGCTCAAATTCACGTTCCCGCAGAAGCTTAAATGAACGAATACTTTATACAGACTAAAGTTAAACAACATGTGTTAATAAGAAATTAAACCTAAACTTAACTGTAATGAACAACAAAGTGGTTAACTTAAGTTAAGAACGCGTATTTAGACGCGGTACATTTAGCTTTTAGCGTTATTTTGGAATGTGTGTGCGCCGCCAACCTCTCCGAATCCGAGCGAATCAAACTGCTTACTAAACAACAATAACAAAGGATAAACTAGATCGAATCACTTGGGAGTTGATGGGCATAGTGACGCGCGCACAGTGTAACAGTGCGCAGGTCCGGAAGTGGCCGAGCCAAGAGAAGCGACAGCGCACGCTTAATACTACAGTGACCTATGTTAAAATGTTGATGTGTTGAGATACAATACTTCACAGACCTTAAAAAGCATGCTCTTCAACATAGGCACGAGAAAACACCCGTATTCTTAACACAAAAAGGTTCAATTTCACAAAGGTCTTTATCGTCTCGTATTCATATGTTGTTGAGCATTATTTTAAGGTCTGTGTGGTATTATCTCAACATTTTGACATAGGCAACTGTAGTACTAAGCGTGCGTCAGGAAGCAGCGGTGTGGATGGTGACATTCGAGCGAATTTGAGCGAGGCGCGAGTTCTGCGGCGAACCACCGCCCCAACACAACGCTGAACATACTTTAGGCAACTCAATGTTAACATACTCAGCAGGACCTTACCTATTAACATGTAACATTTACACATAAATATAGACATTACTTACAGAAAACAATCAAATAAACTATCAATCTATATTATACAGCTAATTCTTAAAAATTTAAACAGTAGGTAAATTTTATATAATTCGTAGTAATTGATTGCGAATTAAATACTTACAAGTGATCTTATTTTATTTTTTTCAATATCATTAATCTGTTAATATTAAGTATGAAGAGTGGCACCTAAACAAGCTCACAGCAAACGTGTGGCATGGTGGTCGGTAACATTATCCAAGTCGCAGACACGACTATGTTAAACTAATCTTAATTGTACTTAGTACGCCGCCGTGTCGTTGCACTACAATGAAATATACAACAGTATCGAATACGTTGATAGCACAGAGCGCGAAGATATTGATAATCGTGTGAAATGGTAGTGAGATCAAGTGATAATTGGTAGAAGGCGAGCACTGGGCCGAAGGCCTACTAGGAAGTAACGGCGCACTCTGCTTATCGATCTTGAACACTAATGGCACTCGACTGTACTAATATATTGAGGCTGTGACTCTAAAACGACAATCACCTTTAAGTTAATATTTACTAAAAATATCCTTCTCTTTCGTTTTATTTACATATATAAAATACATTTGATTTAATCTTGTATACAATATGTAATGAAAAGACATGTATATTATGTACCAGAGGCTGTCAAGCCGACAACAGATTATGCTAATGGTAAAGTGATTATTTGAATCATATGTCTTCAATGAATTTGCACATTTTCAATCGATTTTTTACGTTTAATAACATTAATAATTAACTGAAATACCAGATATCGTGTTAATAAACGGTTAGCTTGACAGACACTGATGCAATAGATTGGACCACTTGTCGCCGTGGCCTCTTAGAACAATATTCACATAGCCTATTAAACTCTAATGTCACAGCATCACAGATTTACTTTGCAGTTGTTCGTTCGTTTCGATTACAACGCTGCAAAAGGTGTACGCTATATTTGAGTGTTTCAGCAATCACCTGTCTGTCCACACATATATCATTACTTCTACTTCGTACTGGTCACAATATCGAGGTAACAACGCTTTGACCTGCCCTAATTGCAACGTTTTCAAGAGATTGCCTAAAGGAATGTATTTATAACTCACTGATAACTTGAATAGACGCTTTCATTACTTAACAATAATAAAACTTCTCCGGAGGTCACATTTATAGTAGTTCTGAATTTATAATTACCTATACAAAATGGTTAACAAAACACGATCATAAAGAATTAGTTTTTGAAGTAAATCACGATTGTGCTTTAAGATTAATATGAATAGGATTGCGAGGACGTTAGAGCATTAAAGCCGTGGTTAGCAGGTCCCAGCATTTACAGCTGAGATAGCTAAATAGCTAGACGATTTGACCAGAGCCAGGAGCTAAGTGTAGTTCTTAGTGATCCGCACTTGGTGCGTCTCAAACTATAACTAACACTTTAAAGGTGCAATTCCGTCCCGTCCACAAACACATTCAACTATTAAGATGATAATAAAAGATTATAAAAAAATAATACGATCTCAAATTAAAATCGTGACGTATGAATATTTACAGATATCGATATTTTAATTATTTTTAATAGTAGTAACGAATTTTGTTTCACAGTTGATCATATATACTTTTCTACGCTAAAGTTAGAAAAATATGAAATCATGTACTTTTATACAACATATTATATATGTCAGTAAAGAACAATATTTATTATAAAAATATACATATCTCCTCTGGCCAACGCCTAAGTAGATTTTTGCACCCAGTTATACTCAGTATTAATTAAAAAATCTAAGATTTTAAGCTTCCTTGCACGTTTAATATCGAAAAATATTTAAGATTAACTTTATATACTGTAAATTTACGTAGAATAAATCACTGTAAATAATCTACAATTTGTTATGTACAAGATTGAATAAATAATATATTTATTTGTACTGGTATGGCCGATAGTATAAAGATTGTCTATTTAATCGATTAACATGTTGATAAACATTTGAGTGGACAACGTTCAGGTAGTGATATAACTGCTTACTGCTGCTTATAGCTGCTTACCTCGCTCGTTGCAGTGATCTGCGATATCCGCATATCCGTATACCACTCCGCGCTTTACTCTACGACTCTACACTACATATACTTTACATATTATGTTACATCTATCTTAAACATACATCCTCAGACACTAATATGTAAAACGCTTTTAATAAAATTTTCATCGTTTAAATCACAGACGCTTTTCTACAATATTTCTCATCCTCTACAAGTGTTAAAAAAAAGAACTTAATTTTTAGGTGTACTTATGAAATTTTGATTTAAACAATAACGTATAAATAAATTAACTGCAGCTAAACAGAACTGGTGTTAATTTTTTTAAGTTTAATGTTACAGAGATTATGTAGATAAATATGTTTATCTGTATGGGACTAGGCACGCGCGGTCGGGGCCGACGTCGTTACAATAACTTATACAATCACACACCAAGTTACAACTTATTCTAATCATTTCGTGGTGCAGCGCTTGGCGCCCCTTAACTATACTCCACTTCGCTCCGCACGGGCGCTTCAACATCTGAAATCAGGGACCACACACTGCCTTTATAAATTATATAATTCACCTTCGGCTAAATGCAATATACTCGATTTTATGACATTATATAGCTCTAAGCGAGGATTATAATGATTTTATGTAAGTTAAAGTACCCTTTACCGAAGAAACTAAGTTATTATTAAAGATATCTTCAACTGACATGATTAAGTGTCGCAAAGCTGAAAGAGTGAAACACTTATTTTAATATGATTATTAGATAACCACCACCACTGTATTTTCTCCAGAATTTAGAGTAAGGTATGAAATATTTCGTATGTGAATCAATAACTACTATTGAATATTCCGCATTTACTGGAATGTCAGTTAATTTAGTCACGGAATAGAATATATTAATGTAGGTAGTGTTTCTACGCGGTTCTGATGCAAAATCAAGAAGACACTATAAAATGATATTGCTTATTTCTTTTCCAAAACTTTGATTTATTTAATATAAACAATAAACTATTACGTTGGGATGCCAATTTGTAATAAAATAAAAAAAGGGGTTGGCGCTATGGATAGTTAGATAAATGAATTTAGTTAAACTTACTACGGATTCAACCAAAAATAGGATAAGCTTTCAAGACTGCAACTTAGTTACTCGTTTTGTGAATAACAAAATGAGGTGTATGAGTTTGATAATTTTAAAACACCATTGAATCCAAGTTAGTGCATGCATATTGCTTGTGCTCCTGAAGAACCAAGTAAAGAAAAGACAAAACTTAATGAAAGAAACACTCTACAGATTGGTATATGAATAAAATTGGCAATTCAATTTATTATGAAAGAAACTAGAAATTGTGGCACATAATGGTGAAAATATAATGATTTCTACATCATACCCGCTGACTGAAAACTCTTATTAAGTAAATTTATAGTTAAGTAAAATTATCTTTGAATATACTTTGAGTGACTCAATAGTAAATTTATATTTATTTAAGGGTTGAGAATAAAATAACATTGCGTCAAATTCGGCTGCATTTTTTCAAAAGAATTACTGACAATCGAACCAAATAAACATGATATATGCTATCATTTCACAATTTTTGAGATGTAAATGGAACAATAAAATTGTAAAAGCTTTAGTGAATGGACGACAACTACGTCAGATATTAAAAAAACAGCCAATTGACGGAGGAAATATCATCAAACGCAACGAAATCACTAAATTTGCAGAATAAGGTATTTTTAAATCAAGCATGTTATTTCAAATGGAAGAAACTGTGTGAGTGCTTTTCATGGAGATCAAGCTTGGTGCGAAAGATTTTTTATTAATAAAGGATTATGTATGAGGTTATATGATAACTGACATTGCGTATTTAAACATTTATAGCAACATACAATCTGTCTAGTGTAGACGTGTGTTCTGCACTCCGAGAGACCATTTCAGCGCCATTTGGCCTAGAACGAAAGGTATAATGCAGTTTCAACTTAATTTGACTAACCCTAATAGGAATTTCAATAATAACACAGTAAAGACACTATAATTTACAATAAGTAATAGCCAACCTAGAAACTTTATATCGTACCGACTAAAAATATTAATGAAAGTGCCACAGTTTTCAATGTAACTACATATTAAATAAAAGAGAATATCTACAACCAAAAACGCCACCAATGCATAGTCCATCATTATATTCTTCAAAATCTTGTGCAGATTCTGTAATGACAGCTACTCACCCCGTGACTCGCCTCTATCAGTTCTATATCAACCCACTTTCTACGGCTTTTACCATAATTTCGGCTCACTGATGGTGCCCGGTAACAATGAAGACGAATTAATTATCACCTTTTTGGTTCAACAGATCAATAAAATAAATGTATCGATACACCAATTCTCTTATTCATACAGCTGAAATAGGTTATTATTTTAATAAGAAACAAATAAATTAAAAATTGAATTACTAGTATATACTCAACAAGTGTGTAATCTAGTGTATAGACTGTACACAATCCCCGAAACAAGTTTATTGCTATTAGACCTAACGTTTCATAAAATGACAATATTTTAAATAAACTGGCACTAAAAACAAATATGACGAATAAAAGAAAGAACGAAACGCTTAGTTTTACGAATTTAAACTGCCTTAACATTGTATAGTCAGAAAACTGTGAGACTTGATTTAATATTTAAAATTTAGTTTCTTTACGGTGAAGGGTTTGTTCTGAACGAATGCTAAACCAGCGCCGCTTAGATATATATCTTTTTAGCTAACGATAACTATGCAGTTAATAAAAGGCTGCATGTAGTTGAAATGCGTAAACGACAATTGATTTAGGAAAATTCAATCAATCAGCGTTACTAAGCTTGATCATTGACGAATAATAGAAACAATCATAATATGGTTTTATGATAGGCAGTATATTGCCATGCTTATCTTTGATAAGCGTTAGAAATAAGACTGAAAAAAGAGGGGAAAAAACAGAATGTTTTAAAGTTACGTTAAAATTACTGCTAATTTTAGATGTGCCTTATTATTATGTAACATATTTGTGTTGTCTTATCAACGGATAACTTTAAATATTTATGTGAACAAAAGTTAAGTCTTGTATAAACTGTCTTCTAAGTGGCGCTGGTAATATAATACAAGAAGTGACGTAGATTTAGCTATTACTTTCTAACACTATTAACAATAAAGCTAAACAATAATCAATCTGGGAAAATCGGTACACAGTGAGATTTACGATGATATATTGTTATGGACACGCCACAGGCTCAATGGTTGATAGCACATAAATTCCTTTGCAATCTTGGCCATCAAGGCACAGGAGTTTTCCCTAACCCGCATTACCATACACCAACTAATTAGTAAGAATGAAGCGGGATTTTACGTGGTCTCAATACTTATGATATCACTAACCGAGTGTAGTGTCTATAAATACACAAGCACTGCGGGTGTTTTTCGTTACTTGTAAAAGAAAGAGTTTTCGATACATCAAGATAGTAAAAAATAATAATTGATGAATTGAAATTTGTTTCAAGTCCGATAAACTTGCACTGTTCTCATATAGACATTTGAGCTGTTCTTACTGTGGGTTATTAATAAACCTTGTAGACAGGTCTATTATTCCACATTTTTGCTCTCCCGAATAAGACGGAAAGTTTCAGAACAAATTCAGGAAAATGTATGCGTCCTACTTTTTGCACAACCGGCGTATCCATAATAATATAACAGTTCAGGTATTCCCAAATAGCATACCGAATTTCTAAGTGGCTATTACACGACACGATGGAATGAGAACTGTAGCAAGTGAATGTTTAGTGTGATAAGCAAACAAAGACTTAGCTAATCACACTACTTTTGGTACATCATGAGTTAAGTGGATGTAACACGAAACGACAGCAAGTGACCGTCAAGTATGGTAAGCAAACATAGACTTAGCTAGTCAAACTACAAGTTCTCTTTCTACCTCATCGTATAACTCCCACAAAATCCACAATTCTTCTCACTCAACCCCTGTCAAAATTTCCCGTCAATCATTCGAAACTTACTTGCGTTTAGCGTGCAGCATTTCCATAAGCAGAGTTTGCGTAGGAGCCTGTCCGGCGCAGTGTCGTTGGTAAAGATGTTCTTCCCCGCGAGCGGCCAGAGCGTGGATCTCTGGGACCACCATCACTAGCTTGCCGAATTTGTCCTGGAATAACCAACGTCAGGTTCATGTAAGGAATATTTCTTAAATGTGACCAGAGCTTGTATGAGAAGAATGAGTGCGAAGCAAGAGATTTGACAGCACCGTGAAAATAGCGAGCGATAGTCTCTGACCACCCCAATGAGATTGCTGTGAGTATTTTAATTTATAAGCAAAAGATGCAACCCCGTTAATAAAATTTGCTCAGATTTATAAACGATGTCTACTGAAAGTGACAGACTAATTGAAATCGATTTCCAGCCTCGATGTTGGGCTTTTATAAAGTTTTGATCGGGAATTCTTTTTATCAATACTTTAATGAGGTCACAAAGTTTATTCTAATACATTTTGCATGTTTCTTTTTTGATATCCGTAAATAAAACCAAGTTTATAGATTTTGCTCAGATTAACAAAAGAAGTTTACTGAGAGCGACGAATTAATAAATCGATTCTCAGCTTTAATAAAGTTTTGCTTGGGAACTATTTCTAGCAATACTTTAATGAGGTCACCAAGTTTTTGTTCTATTTCTAGTTATTAAAAAACGTTGCAAGTTTACATTTTGTGACTAGTGTTAAAAAAACTACAAATCCATTATTTATACTACTATAAATATTTGTGATTGTGTTTGTTTGTAATCAATGGGCGACATAAACCGCTCAACCAATTTCAAAACTTATTTCTCTAATGGACAGTCTAAAACCCCAGATGAGACATAAGCTCTATAACATCAAAAACCTAATGCAACAAAAACCTCTACCAGTGCAATGCAGGGGCAGAGCACTAGTATTAAGTATGGATATAACTTCGTTTATGAATCTGTAGAATTTGGAAAAAGATTTATTCTATTTGTTGATGCCATACCTGTATCGTAGGATAGCAAGTGAGAGTGTAATCGAGGAGAGCCGCCTGTACTGTCTGGTATCCGTCTCGGACGCACTTGGCGTTCACTATGCCTCTCACGTCTGGAAACGTAAAATTATAAACTATAATATAAAAATAATTAATCAGCTATAATTCAATATTAGAACATGTAAAAGAAAAAAATAATGCATTTGATAAATTCGCATCTGCGCATAAAATAAAACTTAATTTACAAATATGAAGAACTACCAACCTGGGTTTAGAAGTAGTAAGAATTTGACGCAGATGTAGTCCGGCACGTCGAACTTGAGTTCAGCAAGTTTGTTCTGCAGTTCGTTGAAATGGTCGGCCAGAGCGGGCACTCCCAGCAGGCCCAAACACAACAGATCGAACTTCTGTCCGTTGTGGAGTGTAGTCTCGTCTGGAAGGCCGTTGTGCATCCTCTGGTGCAAATGATCCAACACTAACATGTCGGACCATGAATGCTGGAGTAACTTCATTTGATCATCAACCTGAGGAAGATACATATTGCTTGCAAGGTTCCATCGCATCATCACATCTAACAATGGGAATAATTGAATTTGCCGTTCATTTTCTTTGCCTAGTATAGTAACGAAGGAGTTTTTCTAAAAGCAAATAATGCCAAAAAAGATTCTATCTGTTAGTCTTAACTTAAAATAGCAGTAAACATAACAAAGCGCACTGCCCCCGTCACTATAATGTTTAAATGTTGGCACTTTAATTAAGTAAATAAATATTATTAAACGGCAAATTGAGGGGAAGTTTAGGAAAATACATAGAAATATGTGTGACAGTGACAATCCTTAAGTCATATGAAGATATATCATACTTTTCATTCATTTACAGCTTTAAAAAGAGTGTTATAAAGTTTTACTATTCATATTAAGTCTGCAGCCAGTCTGACGTTCTTTGACCTAAATTTTATTGAGTTGCGTTAGAAAACGCGGAGCCGGCGCGTTAAATTTGCAGTTTACGAAACCTACTGACAGAATTTTAGAACTGGAAGGCGTTGCTCCATAGCTTGCTCAACTCGTCGTCGAATTCAAATCATTACCTGTGTAATAGTGAATCTATCTTGGTAATTCGAAAGGCCAACACAAATGTCGATATTTATATATTACTACTTCAAAAAACTGGATTAAATATTTTGCAGCAGTTTCCTCCAATTTAGTTAATCTAAGGATTTTACGTAACGACTTTTAAAGATATCCGTGGACTTTAAAACATGCGTATAATTGTTTAAAAAGGGGAAGTCTGAAGAAGCGTATTACGTCTCGGCAAAAATATCAACCCTATGTAATAAAAGCTGCCGAGCATTACGACACCGTCATTTTTAAATTTATCAAAAGAGCATCTATTTTTCTCATCATAAGGGTCAAATTAGTATGCAGTAGTGCGATACGACTTTATTCTTCGGGTATGGTTCCCTTCGCGGTCCGCCATCTTGACTCGAGCCAGCGAGTTGAGTGGCGGCGGCGGCGGTGGCGGTGTAAGTAGGTCAAAGTCGCGACAGATCGCCGCGCGCCACCCCGCCTCACGTCACCTCTTTATCCACTACGGGCTACTCCATATTATTTACTCAAGAAAGACATGCTTTATTTTGATAGGTAAACAGACTATTTTAAAACGTTGGAAATCATCATTTTAAAAAGTTGGAAATGTTCTGTATTATACTGTGTTTCTTTAGTACTAGAAACCTATTTGTAATGAAGCAATATAAGTTTCGATAAAATAAGGTTTTCCAAAATTTACAAAAAGTTAACTAATTAAAAACTATGGCATGAAAAAACATTGAACGGTATTTAAACTAAATGCTAATATTTAATGTGTGGGAATAGTAACTAATTGACTTCAAATTCCTTACAGACAACCTAAATTTGTATGCGAATAACCAATACCGGGAATTTCAACTTACATCATATTTCCAAGTAAAAAGTAAAAAAATCGATAAAAGTGGAACGATAATGAAGCCCGTAAGTTCATCGCGCTGTTACAAGTTAGCCGTCATACCGCGGTAATAGTATTATGTAAGAGAAAGCGAAGAAAGTAGGCGCTATTGCGGCGATTACGCTCGGTTACGCGCCGTACGCCGCACACCGGTAAAAGGTGCTTTCTCGCTATGTGGGCCACGGGCACTATGTCAAGTGCATCTACAAAGTTCACTGTTGCCGTCTTGCTCTCACTGCGCATGGGTTATGTAATTATCATTAGAAACTTGTGAAAGCATAGGCAATGCTAGCACATGAACCTATGCATTCAAAGTTAATGCCATCCTTAAGAGTTAAGGACGCTTTTTATAGACTGGGTCTAGATATTCTAATCTAATCGTTTTTTACGAATTTTACTATTGACTGACATATCTAAATTATCTTTGTCTAAGGCAGTTATTCAAAGTAATATGTTAATTACGTTCAATGCATATTAATAAAATAAAAAGAGAACCTACACGCGACTATGAGGATCAATGCATGACCTACATAGCAGAAGACAAAGAGTATCGATCCAGTTGTATCGCTTGCTACTAACCGCAGCGAATAATTTAACTAGCTATAATACTCAGCTTGTCACACACATTTCGATGCTAATACACCGACAACACATAGATTGCTCATTGTGAAACTTGTCAAAAAAATAATCGCATTGCATTATTTTTAACAATATTAAGTCGCAAAAAAATCGCATGCATAATTTTCGCAAGCAAAATTGGTGTACACCGGATAGGAAACAAGGATCTGGGTAGGAAGTTTGATACGGATTTATAAAATACCTTTAAATATTTAAAGAACACGGTGTTTCTGGCCCAGTCCACTTGCGAGAATAAGTTTTGATCCAAAACTTTGCACATTAACTCGAAAAGATCAACCTCGCACTGATTGTATGTTTGGCTTTGTAAAAGACCAAACAGCGAGTTCTGCCATTCACGGTCATCGATGGTCTGCACAAACTCGCGGATCATGGGAGACACTCGCAAGGAGTCGGTGCTCGTGGCTTCTGCGGTACTGGAAGGTGTTGCTGCGGCCGTCGCTGGAGTGTCGAACGCGAAGGCATCTGGAGACGCGGAATGCGGTGAATGTGCCTCCCATTTGTCATGAGATTGCGGTTGCGGCTGCTGAGCCTGCTGTGTCTGCGCAGCTAGAAGTACGGGGCCCGGAGATGATTCTGGAGACGAAGTCAGGGAAGAAACTTGAGGAATTTGAATTTCTTGCTTTACAGGAACCGATGCATACGGCGTGCCAAATCCAAGCACAAGGCCACCATCTCCAAGAGTTCCTCGTAGAGTTTGAACTGCAATTTGCCTTTGTCTCATCATTTGCAACTTCCGTGCTCGGTCTCGTTTGTACATGGGCCCGAATTTGTTACGACCGCCTCGCATGCGATCAGCTCGAACAGCTGCAAAAAAATAAGTGATTAGAAAATTATACAAAATACTCGATACAAATACAAGTGACATTCTTAACGTTTTACGTTAAAAATGTGCAGGAGACAATATTTTTCACACTAGACTACAAAACTAGCTATCTTTAACTTGATTCTGATATATATTTGTTTCCTGTAGGTAAAAGATAGTACAATTGCACTGATGTATTTTTTAGTTAAAAGGATTTATTTTAATAAATAATCATTAAGAACATAAATACTTCGGACCATCTTATATATATGAAATATGAACAGAAAATAGGACTAAATAAAAAACTACTATTATGTATCTATTATAAAAGACAGCATTAGTCTGCAGATTCTTTTTGTTTTAACCACCTCTAGATTAAAATGTTATAATACTTTTAAATCAATCTCAACTCAAACTTTCACGCCCAATATCCCCGAAAGGGTTGGCAGAGGTCCTAATACTTTCTGAACATCACGTGACATTGTGACCTGGTGTTCAGAGTAGCGTACGTTTTGCTTCTAAATACTTCTAAATGTTTATTTGATTCTCCGAAAATTTTACATCTAGCTGCCAAAATACTGAAATTTGTATATGATTCAGCAGTTACCCGTATAAGAGTAGCCTCGGGACAACTTGGTACGATGACAAGAAATTTACAGTACATCTTTCTGGGACACGCTCAGCTTATTTGAATTGGTGCCTGACCTTATCCTCGCTCTTCTATACCATTCAATAATACACAATAATTAGATAGATACATTCTAACTGAATGCATAATTTGTTATGGAATTAGTTATATATGGTCTTTACATGTAACTTTTTGTCTCTTATACATCTGGTTTGTTTTATAATTTCGGAGTTTGGGGTTACTTTCTAAGAGAGGTGCTTTGATTAAAAGTTCAGCACTTTCAGTATGATTGTTGGAATTGGATTATTTGGAAAAAAATGCTGTACGATGATGTTGTTCGTGAAGGAAGTTCATTTTACAAAGGCATAGAACAGAATGGGGTACTGAATTGTACCACGACGGCATATTTAAGGTGTTGCATGAAGAAAACATCCAATATGCCGTAATTGATCATAAACAAGGATTGATTTGAAGGAGTGGTGTTGTTGATTCCCAGATTGGCGGACGCACCGTTTACAGAGTTAATACAATACACTCGAGGGGCTGCGCAATAGCTGCAGGGAATTTATGATAGATAGATACAATGTACTTTAGTGTAATATTGATATATGAACACGCGATAACCGATAATATTTGTGATAAACGAGGTCAGTCGTGTTTGCTACTTAAAGAATTAGATCAAGGTCAAGGTCAAGTTTCGTAACGGACTCAAATATAATTTTTCTATCCAAAATTAAGTCTGAAAACATTTCAAAAATTTCGAAATTATCTATGACATGAATCCCTTGAACATTTAATATATTTTCTCAAGATGGGTCAAGGTAAGCCTTTAAAATGGGGTCACCTACTTCTCTATTTATATAAGGTTAGTTATGAATTAAATACATAAGCTGTAAATATATCATCGAACATCTGACGGGACCTTAACATACGTGCCAGGGCCGAGTACGCGAGCGACACATGAAGCAATCATGTCAACGAGATAAAAAATAGTGTTGTATAGAAAGGATGGGAAGCGGTGGGGATCATTTGCTGTACCGTACCAAAGACGCAAGCCGGTGAAACTTGGTCAAGGCCGACAGCCCTTCCCTCCGGCTCCACTCCCCTGCCCCCCGCCTGCAGCACTATTACAGCAGAACAGTGACGGAACAGGCCGATCTCTACCGAATAAGCCCGAACATTGCTGTAGCGTACTAGCGTACCACACGCACTCGATTGCGCTCATAGCATTGAGCATGAGCAGAGAACTAAGTAGCTCTATCATCATTTATTATTACACAACCAAGACAAATCATTACTCGCTAGCCGCGACAATTCACCGAACTGTGTCAAGATTATGTACCTATTGTATTTGTAAGAACTTTACTAACTTCTAGATGAAGTAGTTGAGGAGCTATGTATTTATATCCTAACTTTTTTAAACAAAACCGAAGTAAATACTGAAAATTATGTCCTTTAACTTGTTGCGAATTATCTTAAATGATTACAGTATGTATTAGCCGAAAAATAGGTCATATTTTCGTACATCGATGTATGCAATTTAAGATTGAATGACAGGTTTTGCCTAAAAATTAGAAAGGCCCGGCGTACGAGGCCGTTCTGTTGAAATACTTAATTCGGGTCAAGGCAGCGGCGCGCCGAAATAGTCTGCTGCCGCGCACGTTTTTTTATTACGATTATGTTGTATTGCAGCATACTCGCTCATATTAATACCAACCTTACGGTTTCACTATCTAATCAAAATGTAAGAAATTTTAATTCTCCAATGATCATTTTTTTTATAAAAATGGCAGTAAAACCCATTTAGCATCTTTAATATAGACAAAACTGCAAATGGGCGATGGAATTTTCAATGGCCAAATGAAAGATAGGCACTCCATCATAAGGATGAATAGGTTAATCTTTAAGAGCAAATAAATTTTGTATATTTTCTTTGCTTGTACTAGTGAGTCAAATATCGTTATGGGTTACGTTACGTAAGATGGCGTGCACAAAGGCTGTGGCACACCACAATCAACGAACCATGTGAAAACAATCATTACTATGTGCCGACATGAACGCATGGCTGTCAGCAACGATGTACTTAGCCTCACCTATGTATTCCAAACACGTGTACCAAAGCATATAACGCAACCATTCAGCTTTACATTACAAGGGGGTTTCTTGGAGGGTTCGCGCAGAAATCTATTGTTGGATCAACGCTTTAGGTCCATCTGTTGTGTAGCGCACTAACCGCGATGCAAAAATTTGCGTATATTTAAAGTTTTAAATTTCCTACGAACTGCAAGGTTATGAAATATATGATGCATTAATAATTAAACTGAATAATAAAAAATAATTAGATGAACATAGAATGTAATACCAATCTGGATGTGCCTAAATGGAAATGGATGTAAATAATATTATTGAATCTTCTGTGACATCAAGCGAGATTATTATTATATGGTTGCTTAACAGTTAAAATCGCATTTCTTCAAACTTTTTTTATAACATACATACATACATATACTCACGGCTGTAAATCCCTAGAAGGGGTAGCCAGAGCTAAGGAATCAGAAATTCCTCAGCCACTTTTGGAAAGTTGAATGGGGAAAAGATGGTAAAATAAAGGTTTTTGGTGATGGGTCTCCAACCGCATCGCCCAAAAATCCCTTAAAAGCCCCAATACCGTTAGTCGCCTCTTACGTACAGCCACCGGAAGAAATGGGGTAGTGCTATTCTAAGCCGACATTACACAGCATAGCCGACACTACACAGCATAAGCATAAGCATACATAAGCAGTTTTTTTATAAGTTTTATTTAAAAGCATTTAAATCCCAGTTTTTAAGCCATCTTAAGCGCAACAAATACCAACCAACACCAGTATAGTTATTCTCTCTAATGAAGAAACTTTACTTGTCTATGATGCGAGTATAGTCTGAATTCTTGTTTTAGGCTACCGAAGGTATTTATTTATTTTTTGCGAAGATAAGAATAAGTCAGCAGGCAACGCAAACGCTAAGGAAGGCGCCTATAGTAATTAGATTTATTCGCATTACATTAGACTTATTCACTTTTTATTATATTTATCATGGGTTGTTTTTCAAATATTATCAAATAGAATTTTTTGTCACCGCGGGTGGTGTTAGGTTTCCATTTAACCTGGACTATTAATTATTTAGTTATAGGCTGCAGGCAAATTGCCACGTTGTACTGATACAGTGTCACATGACTATGCCATGTGAATTTCCACACTAATTCTCCTCCAACTGTTTTCAACCAAATAAATCGTAAATGACAATAACACACATCGTTGCAATCTTGCCTGAGGATTTGAACGTACTCAACAGAGTTGGTGCGCTTTTTCATGAGGGCTTTTTACTATTTACATCAAATTGTTCACTTATTTTGATTGAGGTATAAACCATGTTTTAGAATAATACTACCATCTATCCGCAGGTCGCCGTATTTTATTTTTACTTAAGGTACTGCTTGGTGACTGGGTCTTAGAATCTCTACAATAACTACTTCTGATCGAGACGCAAAAGCTTTGTCATCAACTGTCTGCAAGAGTTGTAGGATGGGGCATAATAGCATCGTGAAAACATAATTCCACTTGGAGAAGCTAGGTCATAACTAACATTCTTTGGTTCAATTTGGTCGTCAGAATTTTGATAAAACAAGCGATGTAGATATTCTAATAGCAAGACAAGAATAGTAGCTTTATCCAAACTGCTAACATTGTGAAATATGTTATGCTGAATATACAGTTGAAGTAGTTGAAAATTTTTCCATGATAATTGTCAGAAGCAAATAGCTACATAAATTGATTATGGCCAGACATATGTTCGTAGCATCAAATTGACGACATATGTGCGGCTGTGTGCAATGCGATATACGTACAGGTTACATTTGGGGTACACATTGCAAAAGCGGCGCGGCGTCTTATGAAATGTTGTCCGTTGCGCAGCGCCACTCCGCCACGCTCAGGCAATTGTTTCGAAACGCACGGAATCGTCGCCTACCTACCTACCTGTGCATTGCCGATTTGCTACCACTCGCTCAATCGCCAACTCGCTATTCTTTAATATACTATTAACTACTTGGTTTATCTTTACTTATCCGAAATTTACGATTCTACTTTGTCTCATTTCTTTACTATGTTCAGCAACACGATTTTAGTTCAGAAAATATATAGTTTTTGACGGGACAAAATAATGTATCATAAAATATGTGTAATGCATTTTACTAGTTTCTTTATCTTTGATTATTTCAAATAAGGTTATTTACTTAAGTCAGATTAACTTTACTAAAATAGTAACCGAGACTCGGTCTTTAGTTGAACAATGAAAACTTAAAATTGATTGAAGTAAGAACGCAACTATAATTTGAACAGTTTATGCTATCTCTGATGAATACGTCACGATTCTACTATATCCCACAGTAGTCCAAAGTATGTTCTTTGATGGTATGTTGTCGTTTCAAATATACATAGCAAGTATTGACGGAATCCTTTTTCATAAAAAAAACATGCGTCATCAGCTGCCTAATTTTCTTTTTAGGGTTCCGTACCAAAATAGTACTATCCTATTTCTGAAATGTTATTGTGGTCGTCATATTCGGAAGAATACTATCGCCCGATTCCTGAATTGAGTATTCCAGCTGAGAACAACTTAAGTATCGTTTTGTCGCATTGAAATCTTAACAACTGAATGAGACAAAACGATACTTAAGTCGTTCTCAGCTTGAATACTCAATTCAGAAATCGGGCGTTAGTTCTATATAACGGGATTGCTGTCAGTTTATCAACGTTGTCTATTTTTGGAACCAACAATTCATCAATTCACAATGTTATTTATCCACTTGTGCGTGGAGCAAAATATACATTGTGGTGTACAAGAATAGATTCGTGGTCACAATTGCAAGATCAGACTACTTTTCATTCATTGCATTTAAGGGACCTTTGACGAAAACTACTTTAGAGACAGATCATGACGTATGTACAAGTTTAGTTTTGCAATAAAAACAGCAAAATATGTCTACTTCGTGAATTCGTGGGTTTAGCAAACGTATGTTAAAATCATGTTTCATACAATACATGTAGTAATTATTCACCATTATTACACATTTAATTTGAGCTACTTATGACGCGTAAAACCTTTATGTGCGTAGTTTTGAACTATTAGGTACAAAAAAATACATAATTGCCTTATTTCACTGGACTTTATTTCATATCATCTTTTTTTGCTTTTTGTGACCTACTTTTCCTAATGTACGATCAAGTATTTAAAATAAACTTAATCAATATGAGAACAATGGGCTAGCGATACTTCTGTTATAAAAAATTAGAACATATACGCGTCATTTCGTTAATAATGTAGAAATGTAACGATCTATCTAACTGGTTGTTGCGTACGCGTCGCATCGAGCGGCCCCGCTTGCATGTAGGTCAGGGCGCTTTGCGGCCGTGCGCGGTTTAAATTTAGAACGATCCACACTTGTAAGCAGCCCCTCCCTGTACTATGATACCAGCCACATTTCTGGTACTCAAACATTTCATGCTTTAACATCCTTCATTAATGCTTAAAAATACATCACACTATGCTACACATTATATAATCATTTGAAAGAATTTTATGACCGTTAGCTCAAAATCAGATTACATCAGAGCAAAACTGTTACATCTTACAAAATACAAATTGTGCAAAACGTTTGTTCTTCATGAATAGAATATGAAAACCTTACAACTGAGTTTTCACACGCATTACTCGAATAATATTGTACCTACTTCAGCTGCCCCAGTTCGCCAATAACTAGATCGGATAACTAGAAACAATTTACATCGTTGTGGGTGTTGGGGAAATATTCTAAGTAATGTTTACTAGCCAAATCGTTTAATATATTTACGCCATTATAACTACTAGTACTGTAGAGTCAAACTAAAATTTAATAGTCTTTCAGATGGCAAGGAATGTGAAAAATCGACTAGGCTGAAAACATAACTTAAGTAGTTTTTTATATTACATGGAAAAGACTAGCGATAAGCTAAAATATGCTTATCTGAAATTCTGAATTGTATACCGCTATAAACTATAAATCTGTAAAATACTTAAACTATTTCTATCTATTTGACACAAGAAGTAATTAAAAACTCGAAATAAGAGGCTTTAAAGATTTTCCGAAGTAGAACTTCTTAATGATCTATAAATCCAATGACTGAGTAATTTTCAAGTGATGAGCTGAGCGACATTGCACAAACCTTATTTTTCATTTCATTTAATGTTACTATATTATATGGGGAATTAAAATAAATAAACACTTAAATAGATAGAAACAGTTTTTTTGTTCTAGATGTTGCTAACATCATTAAACAACAAAACCAAGAGAATACAAATATACTCACCTTCGAGTTTCATTCCAACATCCAGACATTTCTGAAATCTGCAAAAGGGACATCTTTTCCGTTGTGTCTTGTCAATATGGCAAGCTCTCTCTGCCACACACGTGTAGACTTTTTTGTTCTGGACGGTACGTTTGAAAAATCCTTTACACGATTCACATGTAAGTAAACCGTAATGGTAACCGCTTACTTTGTCGCCACAGACAGGACAAAGTTCTTCAATTACATCCTTGGTATCGGTTTGGTCACACACGGTGCCGGTAGTTGGTAAGTACGCTCCAGGTTCACAGCCAGCACCTGTTGGAAACAGATACGAGGCATCCAAATTGGCGTATCCAAATGATTGTTGGTCTGAAGGGCATTGGTATGCTGCGCCCTGAGGAACGTATTGTTGGGAAGCACCAGAAGGTCCACCACCGGTGCCTGTACCTTCTGGGCCCGGACTCAAATCGAAGGGGGACATATTAAGGGACATGAGGCCTGCCTGCTGATCCATCGTCATAATCAGCCGCCCGCAGCGGATTACTTTTGTTCACGACCTACTGCGGCTTTGCCGCTAATTGTTCACAGTCACAATGTTCACAAGTGAATTGGTAATAACACTATCTACTGCTAGTAAGCTGCACCTGTTTGAACACAACTGAAAGAAGCACTTGAATCCAGTACATATTGCAGCGTACAACTTTGAAATGTTTGGATTGCTGAACCGCTGTATAGTCAAAGGTAAAGTAAGGTAGTCACAGACGTGCACTATACGTTTCACGATTGCGTGTACTTGGATCGTGTTTACCAAGCACAGCGGTGGTAAACGTGCCGCTCAGCTGAGGTTCCGCGATCGACTGGCGGCCGGCAGCAGCGGCGCGCGTGCCGGCGTGGTTCCCGCATGCGCGCCCCGCCGCTGTCCGAAAACCCCCCGCCCTCGCGCACACAATGGAAAACGATTAGGAGCCCATGTAATAAGTGAAAGTGAATCGGTGACCTACTTTCCCGCGATCCAGGTCTATGTTAGTGCGCGTTCGCGCGATTGCGCCACCGTGAGGTGGTGGTAGCGAAGTAGTATGAGAGGTAGAAGGGGGGCGACGACGGCCTACTAACCTACTTGTGCGTGGTGCCGCAGCAGGGCAGGGTTGCCGCGCCGCCCGCCTTTGCTTACGTTATGTTTACTTAAGCAAATTGGTCAGTAATGGGAGTAATAAAAAAACGAAATTAAACAAAGTAAAACTACAATGTGCGCTTTTGTAAAGCCCCCGTAAAGGACAATAAAATTTAAAAAAATGACCGTTAACCTCAATGAAAATGGTCTACAATAGTATTTTGATCATATTAGAGAGAATGTAGGAATGAATTATATCTTTTTTTATGTCATAAAAAGGCGAATTTTCTTTAG
This sequence comes from Bedellia somnulentella, assembly GCA_963576735.1. Lineage (NCBI taxonomy): Eukaryota > Metazoa > Arthropoda > Insecta > Lepidoptera > Bedelliidae > Bedellia > Bedellia somnulentella. Next base: position 13,144,401 of record OY755170.1, read on the forward strand.
AAGGTAGCTAATTAAATTACAGAACCTATCGATCTGACTTTCACTTAACTTTTAAGTAATGTACCAGAGAGAAGTCAAGGCGGATTCCTTTTGCAAGAATTAAAAAGGGATTGCATAGTGTACAAACCGATTTTAATAAGCCGATATATCGATCACGGATCGCAACTGCAAACAGGAGCGGGTTCAGTTTCAGGAATCCTTAATGGATTACTATGCCTTGGCTCCTTTTATGACTGTTTGTTAAATTAAGTAGTATCGACGATAGTACCTCCTCTATTCAAAGATGTGTGATAATTATAAATAAGACTAAAATCATACAATAAGCATAAGTAAAACTGTACCTTCATAGAATAATAGAGGCCTTCTTGCAACAGTAACACTGAGTAATGATAGTAATATTACTACATGATTTTAAAGCCGAAATAGCAGTCGAATGCGTTTTGTTTACTATAACATTTGCTGGATTTTAGCAAAGTGGATTGTCCAAAACTAATCTGTACATATGATAACTGTTTGTTTGATCGGTTTCAGAATACTAATAAGCTTAATAAAAAGATTTTAAGGGGGCTCTGATACAACAAAATAAATTTTATTTATTTTCATTCGATATTCAAAACGGCAGAAGGTTATCCACACAGTTAAGAGTGAGTTTATACATACATATACTCACGGCTATAAATTCCGAGAAGGGGTAGCCAGAGCTAAGGAATTAGAAATTCCTCAGCCACTTTTGGAAAGTTGGGATGGGAAAAGATGGTAAAGTAAAGGTTATAAAAATTAAATGTACGATGGGTCTCCAACCGCATCGCCCAAATATCCCTTAAAAGCCCCAACACCGTTAGTCGCCTTTTACGTACACCCGCCGGAAGAAATGGGGTAGTGCTATTCTAAGCCGACACTACACAGCTATGAGTTTATATTGAAATAAAAATAATGTTTAAAGCAGAGCAAGGAACCTTTCGTGTCACCAACTCGCTCTTGGGCGGTTTTTAGTTCATTATTATTTTCTTCAAAATCAATGTTAATTAGGATTATTTTATATAGATAAGGATAAAGATTAAAAAAAACTTATAAAACTTTATTTCAAGACTTTCCAACTTTATGAAAAGGCGAGTTCAGCGACACAATGAATCGCTTATATAAATAAATAGCCTAAAATGATACATCAGATTAAGACTCCTGGCCACGGAGATGTCACTTTTAAAATTAACAAATAAAATATTTTTTAAGATTAAGACTAGGTTAGGGCAGTGCGCTAAACTAAGAGAACTCGTCATTAATATTATTGCAAAGGCCATAAAACATATCACTCAGGTCACATCACATCACTACTCAGGTCATGAGTACTAACCGCCAACGATCAGCCCAAAATCTACTGTTTCTTCGCACACAATAACAAAATAAAAATAAGATGTTGCAAGGATAATCACTAGTTTTATTACTGATTATTTGCTCACTGTTTATATTTGGCAACCGTGATAACTCAATGGAGAGAACAGCAGCCTTTCAAGTAGACAGGGGCGTGGTTTTAAACCCTGAGTTAGGCCTACACCAATGTGCATTTTATAATGTCATATGTCTGGTTAATTTATCATGATTTTTAACGGTAAGAGTAAACAACGTGAGCCAAATTGTACTCCATCATGGGACAGTGTATTCGTACAAAAGGGCGATAGATCTGCCCCCTATCACGTGTGTATAATGTCCAACCAAAACTTGGATATGGAGGTGAGGTGTCAAGTGATTTTCAGAACATTAGCACTTCCGGGAATACTCGGCGCAAACGTTTGAGTTGAGATATATAAATTTGAATTTGTCGACGATCTCAAAGTTAAAGGCTACTAGTTTTATAGTCCGGTCTAAATATTCGTTATCTTTTGACTCAAGATTTAGAAGGTTTTATTTTCCTCTGGACTAAAAATAGTTACTTGTCATTAAACACAAAGGACCCGTAAACTTTCACAAAAGCCCCAAACAAAATAATTGTTTCGGCAACTTCTCTTTATAGTGTACCCTTTAATAACTACAACTTCCGCGTAACCGGAGTAGAGTACAGTTATATAATACAGTACCTGAAATACTTTAACGAAAAAAAGGGAAAAACTATTTATATTACCGATCCCTTAAAGTGTAAATTTTTATTTTTTATATAATCGATATCTGAGATATACCAGATGATGTCGAGAATTTTTTTTCTGCGAGATGAATTGAAAAAAATTGAGACTAAGATATCATTAAACATACATACAATTACGACTATATTTCAATAAAAGCTATTACAGCATCTGTGAAATACAATTCATCAATATAAAATATCATCAATATTTCGTCACAAATTAATGTGTTTATAGAGAAAGATAGACGACTACACATAAATTCTAAATGCGTTCGGGTGTAGTATGTTTTATGTTCAAGCTTTATTATATTATAACAAATACTAAAAAGATAAAGCTAAGACGCTGTATACCTATAAACCTCGAGAATTCAAACATAGATAATAAAAAAAAATATAAGACTTATTATTGAGAAAAAGATAAGTTCAGAGAAAATCCAAACTATTGTTTTAGCAGTATAATAAATGGATAATATGAAATTAAACATGATTTAATTAAATGTACGATAAATTTCATTATGTTTGAGGGTCTTTTTTCAATCATGATAATGACAGTGTCAGTGTGCAATCATAATATGGTGGTTGATCAGTTAGCACCAAGGCTCGACATATATTAGTTTAAGTAATAGAACCGAAAATCGTTAAGTCAACTGGGTCATAAACACTTCTATCTTGTTAAGTGAAAGCAATTAATTTGAACATAATGCTCTTCTTGAAGTAGGGTGATGAAGGAAAGCGACAGTTTTTAACCGTAGACATCGTAGTGTGTCATTTTCGCTATCGCACAGACGCGCTGACCTCAATAGTATTGAAAGCAAAAGTTGCGTGCGCTTGCGCTGCCATCGACTCTCTTCGCGTGTGCGCAGATGACGTCATACTTTCTCTACACGATGAATGACGCGACCGTGAGTGTAACTCATCGTAACACATTACTTCGGTACCGGTCTGATTATGTGTTACTATGTCACGCATTCGACAAGAGTTCACCAGCGTATATGGTTTTTCTTACTAACTTCATCATATTCTGTTTCCGGGGATCGCGCGTAGAAGGCATTATGTTAAGATGAACTAATATCTTCGCGCTACCCCTTCGGAGACATCCGGTGTGAAATATAGTATTTTTCTGGGGACTAATATTCATTGCTACTAATGGGCCTAAGTATTTGAACCACTCTGTCAAGAGTGTTACGACTGAGAAGAAGAATGGGCCCAAGATGTCTGACTGCGTATTAGCACAAGTATATAGCTTATCCAGTTCAGGTTTTGAATACACTTGAAAACTCTCCAGTAATGCTTTAAGACGGATTTAGAAGAAATCAACAACATCACAGTTTATATTAATTAAGTTGTAATTCTGCTATATTTAAATATACAAAGTTTATTTCTGCACAATATTAATATTGGTTCACGAAAACCTTGCAACTATTGTTCTTTGACCAATAAAAAGTTACAAGCGACATCGACATACATTCAGTGTTAAACTTTTATGGAGAAAGTTGAGTTACGCTTTTTAATTAAGATCTAAATTCAAAACCAAAATAAAGCTAAACTTTTATTCTTATAAGTATTAAAGAAATTGGCCGCAACCTGGTAAATTAAGTTGAGATAAAAAACGTAGACTAAAATTTCATTATACATAATTATGTTAAAAATCACGCCAATCACATAAAAGATCAACATATCGCACCTTCGGTGGTACAAGGGCACAACTGCACTTTTTGTAGTTTTACAGGAGAGACGTTTTTAAGTTTTTTTTGCATTCAATGTCGTGTTATTGGGCTTTGTTTTGCGTCAAAGTAATTCTTATTTGCATTAAATACGATGCATTTATCTGCGAATATGGCCATGTACTTTGCTGGTAATAACATTTTTTTTGTTAATTATTAATAATATTTTTTCGATAAGGGGTATACATTTATGCCCTTATTCCACCAACATTTAAATAATTTTGAAATTGTGGCCATATTTATCTTTCATGTTTTGTTGATTATTACATAAAAACACGTTTATTTTGTGCAAAAAATATATTTTATTAATTAATCAACTTTATAGGAATTTATGTTGAGAAAACTTTAAAATGTCTAGCGAAACTCTTTTGGACTTCCCTCAAAATATCCTAAAATTAGCGTCAAAATTAACGTTACAAAATCTTTGTTTACATCGGTAAACATACAGTTTTTAATTAATAAAGGATATTGTATAAATCAATAAAATAAAAGTATTAAACATAAAGTATAGTAAGCGTAATTTCAAACAATCTTCATAGTTATTGTTGCACAGGCAACTTTGCAGTTAATAAAAAAAAACTGTAAAAAAGTTAACTTAACTCTGAACAAAACAAAATAATTATAACATCAACGATATTTTTTTACAATACAAATTAATAACATAGCAAGGTATTTTATTACTTAAAGGCAAGGGATGTCTGTAACTTTACGCATGTGAAGGTATTCGTAAGTTTAAAGATATTCTATTATCCATTTGCCACTGTATTTTATCCGTTTATAGATACATAGGTACTTTGACTAACAATCAACTTAAATTATAATAATATTATCTTCTAAATTAGGTAAAAAAGGAATTATCATACTGCTTATAGATTTTGGGAAGTCTATTAGAGTCGATCAGTTGACGATTGTGTTCTTTTTCTCTCTTAGGGAGTGGTAGCTTCTCAGAATACAACCTGTTTAATGTAATATCTTTTATTTGTTTTCTATTGCCAGCACGACTTCAAGTTTTGCCTTCGTCTAGGTCTGAGATATATAGGTCTTTCTATATTGATATGCCTCTGAGCCTTTAGATATTTTAAGAACCTTAACTTTTTGCAGCTTAATAGTATTTCCATTAACATTTTTGTTGAGATAAAAAATTGGTTTCATCAGCCAATAATTTCAAGTCAAAGAAAAAATTGAAATTCATTTCATTAACTTTAAAGGGTGTTGCCACGTTCTTTGGCATTTCGGATAAAACTTACATACTCAGCTGGAGAGTATATAGGTCCAGATTTTTGAGCCCGTTTAACGTTTTCTCGATGACCGAATGAATGATGATACGATCAGCTCTGTTTTGAGTATGACCTCTAATGAGGCACTATAAAATAATAGAAATATTGGAAATACAAATTCACAAATGATGCAATGGTTTTGTCTCTCCAACATTAGCTTATGAAAAAGGCATAAGTGTACTAAATATGACTTTGTCACTCCAGGAATATTAAATATTACATACATACATACATATTCTCACGCCTTTAGTTCCCATTGGGGTAGGCAGAGACTATCGATCGCCACTTTGTACGATCCTGGCAAACCTCTCTGGCTTCGGTCACATCCATCAATCTTTTCAAACATGCTCTTTTATTCTTCATACTGCGGACATCTGCCTATTTGAGCACATTTTCTATTTGATCCAAATTTGTCCTCCGAGGTCGTCTTCTACTAACATTACCTTCCACATTGGCTCTATATATCTCTTTCACCAATTTACTGTCATCCATCCTCTCTATGTGCCCAAACCATCTCAACATTACTTTTTCTATATTTCTTACAATATTATCTTTTACAACACACCTTCCACGAATCACATCATTCCTCACACGATCACATAACCTTACATTACACACTTTTCTGAGGGATCTCATTTCTACTGCATTCACTCTACTTTCATGCTTCTTCTGCCACACCCAACATTCACTGCCATACATAAGCGTAGGAACGAGGACAGCATCATGCACAGCCATTCGGGCCTTTTCAGACACCGACTGACTAGAAATTAGACTATCCAGTGCTCCATTTACCGCATTACCCTTTTTCACTCTTCTCTCGATATCTTCATCACACTTTCCATCCCTAGTAAACAAACTTAATCTCAATCACGCATTCGGTCATATTTACCTCTCTCTCAAAAACCATAGTTTTTGTTTTATCCACATTCACCCTCATTCCCTTTTTTTCAAAAGACGCACATGCAATATTCATCATCTCTTGCAGCTCTTCCACCGATGATGCAAGTAGCACCCATTCTCAATCCATAATCACTTTCACGCAGCTCTGTTAAACAGTCATCCATGAGCAAATTGAAGAGCCACGGAGAAGCTACACAACCCTGTCGGACACCCCGAGAGATCCCGAACCAGTCAGTATTTTCCCCGTTTACTCTCACACATGCACTGGAATCCTCATAGAGTGATACCAGTGCACGTATAAGTCGACTCCCCAAACCGAACTTGGATAACATCTCCCATAAACACTTTTTACACAAACACAAGGGTGGTACCCTATCATACGCCTTCTCTAAATCAATGAAGGAGCAATACACCTTTCGGTTCTTAGCTAAGAACTTTTCGGTGATGCTCCTTAAAGAGAAGATTTGGTCCATACATCCCATTCCCTTTCTAAATCCTGCTTGCACATCCCAAATTTTATCATCCGTTTCATTCATCACTCTTTTTATTATTATTATTAAATATTAAAGGGCATATTTATCTTTATGGCTTTGGCGCTCGAAGATAAAACCAATTTCAGCGGGGTCGGTGGCGTAACTGACCAATGAGATGTTGTCGCGCCACAACACTCACTCTTTCGACCCAAAATGACAAAGTCACTAATGCTAACTAACTAGCGACTTTTAGACTGAATCTAATAGGTGTCTTTGTTCCACCAGATAATGAAGTGTTTTTAAGGTAGTTCTGCATATTTAACTCATTTTACTTTTTTTTTGTAAGATGTGCCCTTGTCCCGACTCAAAAATTAATTTAAGAAAATTTTAATATTTAAGTAGGTTGAATTGACGCGTGTGGAATAAAGAAATTGCTAAGGTATTAATCACAGTACTCATATTCAATTAAAAAACTTATTTGTACTTTTTAACCGACTTCAAAAAAAGGAGTGTTCTCAATTCGACCGTATATTTTTTTAAGTACTAGATTGTTTATTTTCGGTTGTTTTTCCAACTATGAAGTTGGTTTTCTTTTTGTAAAAAAATATTTTATTTTACGAGTTTTAGAGATGGGTAGACCTGGCAAAGATGCCTCTCGGATGAAGCGACGGTTACAGTGTTATTCTTCGTATTTCCGGTATTTCTATTATTGTACGATATTAAATAGGCTCAACCATATGTAACTTTACATTGTTCTTGAAATCCCTCGAAAGGCGATGGTCTACAATTCTACATCTCAAGAAAGACTCAAACGTTCACGCCGAATATCCCCGAAGGGGTTAGCAGAGGTAGTAATACTTCTGAATATCACGTGACATTGTCACCTGTTGTTCAGAGTACCCACGATTTGCTTGGACAGTGTTCTCACGTTATACAGGGCAGGCCTATCGGCGTTGTGAACAAATACACTGTCACATGATTGTGAGTTTCGCAGTCCCCTCGATTTCCCGGGATGTCATCATCAGATCCTGGTCTCATGGTACTTTCTCGGTAACAATAACGTAACAAAAGAAATGTTTAGTGAACCTGTACTTCTCTTCATTCATTAAAGCTACAAAGAGGAGTATAAATCTATACAGAATGTTGAAAGAACTGTTTCCTAACTCCTAGTGATTGAGGACCCACACCTTTCATCATCAGCTCAGCAGCATAACAATATGATTTTCAGAAGCAAGTGCCAATATAAGTTCAGAAAATATGTAAAACGCGGTACATTTGCCTATAAAATTTAAGGGTTCCCCTCGATTTCTCCAGGATCCCATCATCAGACCCTGACATCCTCATCATGGTACCAATCCGGAAGTATCTTCTTTCGAATAAAAAAATTATAATCAAAATCGGTTCATAAATGGCGAAGTAATCGGCGAACAAACATAAAAAATAAAATAAAATATACGGCTGAATTGAGAACACTCCTTTTTTGAAGTCGGTTAAAAAGTAAGAAATGTTATTTTAAGAACCAATCAAAACTTTCACAGGAGTATAGAAATTAGCATCTAAGTACAATATATAATGTATTGAGTAAGACTGCACTGCATATGCATAGGGATATATTTAAAACCGTAGTAGTATGCGCGTTGAGCCGAGCTGCCGGTTACACATGGCGCACTCCCTCCCGTGCGGAACGTGTTGACTAGCGCGGCTCCCCACCATGAGGATGTTTCAATGAATGGTTGCATATTAAAAATTGTTGATCCATGCATGTACTTTCATTTATTTCAAACTACTCATAGACGCAGTCTGAAGGGTAAAAGGTCATCTATGAAAAGATTGATGAATGCAGACGAAGCTAGTGGATTTTATTAGGATCGTACGAAGATCGATCGATTGCGTCCTACCCCGAGTAATGGCATGAGTATCGGAGGGCATGCTAAATGACGACCCTGCCACTGTTACGGTGATAGTCGTAATGTCTGCGAAACGTCAGTAGACCACCATAGTCGACTTTTGCCTAAACACCATTTATAAAATCAAAATCATTTCTGTTTGCATAAATGTAGTACACTGAAGATGTTAGGAAGATAATTTGGGACTTCTTAAACTTTTATTGCCATATTTCTGCTAATTTCATAAATAATAATATACATACATACATACATATACTCACGCCATTAATTCCCATTGGGGTAGGCAGAGACTATCGATCGCCACTTCGTACGATCCTGACAAACCTCTCTAGCTTCGTTTACATCCATCAATCTTTTCATACATGCTCTTTTATTCTTCATACTTCGGACGCCAGCCTTTTTGAGCACACTCTCAATTTGGTCCAAGTGTGTTCTCCGTTCTATAAATAATAATATATTATATATTTAAACCTTTCTCAATAATCACTCTCTCTGTTGTTGCAAACCGTTTAAGACATTTTCGCTATTTTCGATTTCATCGCATTCAGATAGAAATAAAGCTTCGGCCGGGGAATCTGGGGGCACGGTAGTGCCCCCGCCAAGACGAGCCAAGCGAAGCGCACGGGCACTACCTTCCTTTTCTCGAAGCGCTTCGTAGTTTTTTTGAACCCTCATAACTTGGGTTTGGGTTATGCTAGATCAACAAAATTTTCGGGATATATTGTCAATAGCGGACTTATTGAACATATTAAGTTTTAATTACATTAGCTTTTATACTTCAGATTTTATTTATATCTAAAAAACGCTGATTTCGTCACTGACTCACTGATGATCATCAAAATTATTAAGGTATTTCCTAATGTCCTAGAAAGCTGGAATTTTGTATGTAAGCTAGCATTAGCACACAAACAACAAAAAAACAAAACTTGTAACTTTCATCCTCCAACCCCTTAAACTAGGGGATGGGAGTTTGTATGAGACCTGTAATTTTAAAAGATTAAATTTTGATGACGCTGGAGGTCTAATATAATAATAATCTAAAACTTGGTGCCCTCAGATATATAAATATGTATAGGTACTCCTTGTTAAAAAAAAAAAAAATATATTCGACATATATTGAGACATATCGACAGTATCTGATCTATCACTTATTATAAACAGTAAATCAACAAAGAAAAAAGGCAAAGATAGAAATTGGGCTATAAAAAAGGCGTCTCTGATGTGCAAGAAATACACCTCAAAAAAAGAAGAAAAAAAAAATTGTTACAAACAACTTACAAAAAGAAATGAAATCCCACCAAAAACATTTTCATGTAAAATGTTGCCAAGACGAGCCCATATGATTTGCACTATCAAAAAGTTATCAGATCTCATGTAGAGCCAAGCTTCTAACACTACACGCCCTAACTCTACAAGGCCTAACTTCACAAACTCTACACCTTAGTCAAAATATGTGGCTTGGCCGTTCGTTACTACAAGAACTATTGTTAAACACAAAACTAATAAACAGTGAATTGATTTTTCACCTTACGCCGATGTGAATGTAGCGAAATGGCCAAGCCACATATTTTGACTAAGGTGTAGAGTTTGTGAAGTTAGGCCTTGTACAGTTAGGGCGTGTAGTGTTAGAAGCTTGGCTCTACATGAGATCTGATAACTTTTTGACAGTGCGAGTCATATGGGCTCGTCTTGGCAATATTTTACATGAAAATGTTTTGGTGGGTTTCTTTTTATAATATGGTAGTTACAGATATATATTTAAATCCGCCGCAGATAAGTTAGATCATCATCATCATTATTAGTCAGCAAATAGTGTTTTTCGTCAATCACGTTAATTGTTGGCCGTTAAAGTTGCATTCACAGTAATCCTCAGTCAAACTTACTCACAATTAGTTGTATACTTGGATAGTAAAAACCTGCCCTGAATATTTATCGGTGATTCAAAAGGATATACTTAAATAATTTTGATTATGTCACTTTGATACATTTATATCATTTTGCCTACAAATGTTCGAAGATTTATTGGAAAATAAGTTTTCAACTGTTTGCCAGAGTAAAAATTTACTAAATTCTTTGGTTTTCACATTACACATTTTTAACGCAGATCGAATAAAATTTTCGTCAATGTTACGATATTCTGTAATCAGAAAAAGTCATGGATATATTGAGATTATAGCATGTGCAAAATATCAAATAATTTACGATTATGCGTATCTGCAGCAAATAAACTTCTCTTGAATTTTTTTAGGAAATTGTCGGTTAGTCTTTTATTTGTTGTAATATTTCTGCGTCACAATCACAATCTTTTAAGAGTGACGACGATCAAAGACAGAGATATAAAAACTTATTTAAGTCTAAAACTCAGTCTCGCTGAATTCCAACTTGAAATACAATCTTTGATTCAAGAGTTTGCTAAGAGTATTAAAAACTTATAGATTCCCCAGGGTCGGCGGGGAATGAGACGGCTAAGGTTATCTAGAAATTAAATTAAATGTTTAATTACTTTTAAGAACTATCAAACCCTGTGACTATTTGTCCTTTAAATTATTGTTTTCTAATTTATTGTATATCTTTTAATAATGATGGCAGTGGTGAGAGGCAACGTAACTAGCCTGGCATCTCTTACGCATACAGCGTAGTATGGATAATGTAATGCCTCTTGTATGAAATGTATGAGCATCTCTTTCTAAATGCACTGTCAAACATAATGTATAAACTCAAAGATGAGCAGAAACGTCTAGTCAGTGGTGCGAATTGGAATTGTGGATGAAACATTTAAATTCTGCGCCCCGATGTATCAGTATTTTAGAACTTGGTACTTCAAAGATTAAACGACCCCAACAAATTGTCGCTGGATCCATCTACGAGAAATAAATGGTTGCCTCGTGTTTATCTTAACCTAGTTTACAACTGCATGACACGATAAATAAATAATAGTTTACTCTGATGTGGAAAATCTCCGGAAAGTGATTCCAGCCTGCAGACTCGGATTCCGCAACTTTACAAGCATCACGAAAACACCGATTTCTTTCATTGTCTTTTTAATCGGTTTCGAATAGGACTTAAAACTTCAAATACTACGACTTCATCTTCCAACTAACATGTGTTATCAACTCGACATTATTCACGGTGGCATAATGAAATAAAGAACAGCTTTATTATGAAGTAGATTTGCCATCGAACTGATTCTTTTGTCATGTATTTACACGTGTGACGTTTGAACCAGTCGCTGCTGCGGGCGTTCGGCATGACGTACTTAGCTCACGGCGATACGTCCGTCCACTTGATTAGTTTTAGTTACGTGGAAATGACTTTGCATAACTATTCACTGTTTTCATAACTTATTATTAAAACTGAAACCGGTTACAGTTTCAATTAAATCCGAAGTGCGATTTTGGTACGCAAAGTTTTTAAAATGGATACGGGAATGAAATAAATGTTAGGTTTGACAGAGTAGTTCACTAGTGTACTCTTATTTTTAGAAACGGTATGGCGCCGAAATAAATTAGCTTACATAATCAAACTATTTTAACTTAGGTATGAGCTAGTTCCTTAACTCTATTTATATACATAGACGATTGTTAATTTTTCTCTATTTTTTCTGTTAAACTTTATGCAAGGATTGATTCGGAATGTGTAAAATGAAATACTTATACAATTTGCTACATTCTATAAATTGTTATAGTAAACTGAGAATCTACGTGATTTGCATTCGGTTTATGTTGATTATGTGCAGAAAAAAAAGGTGGAAAAACCTATTGAAAAGCCAAACACAGCGAAATTAAATAGCCAGAAATAGCGAATGGTTATGACAACGTATTGGAAATATAACACTATAAAAATAAACACTTTTGCTTTAAAATGGAATTACATTTGTAAGCATTTTCCGATGTACTTTTATTAATAGTTATTTAATATTTGGAAACTTCAGTAATATTTAAACACTTTTTGAATAAAGCCTTTTGGATACCTCAGTAATTTGTAAGCTTAGATATCTCAAACCTTTTCTGACTAAGTCTTATAGCAGTGGTTGCTCAAATTTATTTGCTAACGAAACTCGTTTGAATATCCGTTTTGCTCAATAATCGCGGCGAGTTTTACTTGAAAAACGAACATAATAATCCGACGGGCGCCGCGCCCTGTACAACATATGTGTTCAGCCGCCATTATCATGAGTATGACATATAGATAGTAGGAAACGTCAAATTTGTCTAGTTCATACAATTACGTTAATCGAAGGTAAGTCGGCAGGCGCAAAGTGGATTGGAAACCTTCTTAGATTCGCATCGAAATTCTACTCGTACTTTACCACGGAAAAGAAAATTCTAAATATGTATCTATTAATGCTATATCGCCCAAATATCACTTAAAAGAACTCTAAGTCACATATTACGACACCTTCTAGAAGAATATCTATACTGCACTACGCCACATTAAAACAATAAATCAATTAAGCATACGAAAGATATAATTTGATTAGGAAAAGATTTAATTTACAGCTTATTTAATGCGCATAGTGAATAGATTGGGATACGAGGTAGAAAATATGAATAATTTTATGAAAATTGACCTGAATCCAATATGTAAAGATTTCGTAAGGGGATCAACGTTTCGTAACAAAAACACATTTTGCACAACGCCTTCATAGAATAAAGATGAAGACAGTTTCTGCGCTGTATGTTCAGTTATACATAAATTGACAATAAAACCAGAGATTCTAAACATTTGCTTTTAAGCAAACTAATGAAAACTTAAAAAATAAATATAAGTATAGTTGAATCTTGGTTAAAACACATCGTAGGAATGGATCTTGCGAAATTATTAGTCTAGTTAGATAATTAACTGAAAACAAGCAAGATAATATAACGAGGCCTTTTACGATTTTTATATCATGCTTTAAATCATTCCAAAATCAAACTTAATACTTAGTTGCATTTAAATGTAAATAAAATTTGACTACTCAAGATTCGGAGCACACTTGTATACTACGATTTGGTTGCGATAAGCTTTACTTGTTTAATTATAGGGATTTTCGTAAACGCAACCATTCTCAGACTTTGATTTTAACATATGGTAATATTTTCTGGTATATCGAAGAGTGTGACATTTGGTTATTATTGCTGTTATGGTTACTGATGGCGTTGGAGATCATGGAGATGAGAGAGCAAATAGGCGGTTATAATAATATAATAAAAGCGATACAATAGTTTGACAAACATCTTTGCTCTCGATATTAAGCAACAACGTGTGTTTTATTCAACACTTTGAAATCAATTTGGGTATAACTGCTTGACAGTGTTAGCATAATTATTTACATAAATCCCTCAAATTGAAAAGCAATACGCATTTCTTTGCACAATATTCTAATAGAGTAAGCGATGACCCACTTTTTATTATTGAAGCTCGGCTTAGTGGTGTCAACAAGCTGCGAAGCAACAGTGTTGTATTCAAATATCGATACAGTTTTAGGGTTCTTTGACCATTCCAGATATTACTGTACATTTATTTTGTATACGCATTGAGTTATCATATTCTAGACTGTTGTTAAATTAAGTTTTTAGTTTTTTTTAGTGATACATACATAAATATGTGTGGCCATAAATCACGAAAACTTGTAAACATAGCATAAGAATTATACATTCTTGCGACAGTTGTTGCAGTTGAGTGCAAAAATATTGCGAAATTAGGGATGGCTGGTTTTGGGTGTCCAGCCACATTGCCCAACAATCCTTGAAAAAAGACCCAAATTCCAGTCGCCTCTTACGACACCCGCAATGATAAAATGGGTTAGTGCTATTCTAGGATATAAATACACAGTAATCTTCTATTCATAAGATTCTGTATAAAAAGATTCAGCACGTTTATAAAAAGCTCCATGAATGAACAAAGCGCCATAAGTTAGTGAGTATTGAACAAAATGTTAATCAATAGTTTATCTAGTGCCTCTAACGTGAATAGAATAAGTAGGTTAATCGGATTAGGTCAATAAATACCTACCTACCTATCCTTGCTGTTATAACCTGGAGGTGAGCAGCATTAGATATAGCCAGATTTATAATCAACTATTGCTCAACTATTTTTAAAAGTCCTTAGGTCCTTAAAAGAAGATCGAAAGTAATAGGTTTTCAATTAATAAGCCCGAAAAAAATCATAACAAGTCCTTAGTCGCCTCGTACTTTCGTACGCTACCCGAGCGAAGAGGTAAGCTTGAGCTATAATAGATTAATAGCTATAAGATTTATTTATTTATTTATTTATTTATTTATTTTTCCACATTAACAATACCATTACAGGACAAGCCTAATTCGATATTGTAGTTTTAATATTTACATTCCATTAATTAATAAAAACTAATTAACTAACAAAAAAATACAATTAGGTTACATTAAAACTTATAACTTATTTATAACATTTATAAATTAATTTACATTGAATATAATTAATTAACAATAAATATCATTAAATAAAAATAAAATTTCACTAAGGAACAACCAATTAAGTAGGCACCGTTATCATTTAAGCTCATAACTTACTATATAAAGGGCACATTTTGTGAATTCACCGAGGGTGCAATCAAATAGGTCTATGCGTTGCGCCACCTGGTTTAGAATAATGATTGCCCGCGGGAGCGGCGCCGCGCGCAAGAGGTTGGTCCTCGAGCGCGGCTCGACCAGCAGCCGCGGCCGTCGTCGCCTCCGAACATACTCGTCCGGCACACAAAAACTTAAGCGCCTCAAGATCTCGGCGCTTTGCAGTTTTCCTATTAAAACTTTATACACGTATAAACATAAAGCGAGTTCCCTTCTTACTCTTAATTCGTTGTACCCAACCATCCCTAGAATAAAAAGTGTCGGGTACATTAAAGGATAAAAAGGGTAAACCTTATATAATTTTAAATATAAATATCTGATAAATTTATTCTGTATTCTCTCCATCATAAGGCTATATTTTGCCTCATGAGGAGACCAGATAATTGAGTTCACTTCCATCTGACTTCGTACAAGGGTATTGTATAAAGCACAGATGGCTTTAATATTTGTAAAGTTATGAGATGTGCGTAAAACAAGGCCCAAGTTCCTGAATGCTTTTTTGCAACTACTTAATATATGGTCATGAAACGTTAATTTCGTGTTAAATTTTACCCCTAAATCTTTAACTTCAGTGACCCTCTTAATGGGAACGCCCTCTATGTTGTAACTAAGTTCAAGTGGTCTATGTGATCTACTGAAGCTAATGACTGCACATTTGGATGTATTAAATTCTAAGTCGTTGTGCTTACTCCAAATTGCAACTCTGTCTATATCGCCCTGCAACTTGGCCCCATCCTCAGCTGTCTTGACCTCTAGGTACAGCTTGAGATCGTCCGCGAACAACAGACACCTGGCATGTCTGACCACCCGCGGCAAGTCGTTTATCATCAGCAAAAATTGCAACGGCCCAACGTTGCTGCCCTGATTTACGCCTGACATGGTACGATACGGCTTAGACACGCCATTATCGTAATCCACATATTGGTACCTATCTCCTAAGTAGCTAGCGAAAAACCGAAGCAGATGCGGGGTGCAACCGAACGCAGCGAGCTTTTTCAGCAACACATCGTTATTTACAAGATCAAAAGCTTTTTTGAAATCGAAATAGGCTGCGTCCAGCTGCCCCCCACCATCGACCACCGGGACTATATCGGTCATGTACTCGAACAAGTTGCTGGTAGTACTCCTGGCAGGGCGGAATCCGTGCTGCTCGTCACATAACTGCACGCTCACCTGTCGAAGTACGGCTTGGTGAATGGCTGACTCCAGCGACTTTGCCGGGGCAGACAGGATCGCCACGGGCCTGTATTCCTCCACGGACGACCCCCCCCCTCCTTTAGGTACCGGGACTACGCGGGTTGTTTTCCATCTTTCCGGAAAAACCGCACTACCTAAACTTAAATTATAAATATGTAACAGCGGCTCCGCTATAACAAATCGACAGTCGCGTATGACGAACGGTGGTATGCCGTCAGGCCCTACTGATCTCTTTGGTTTGAGTTGTTTTAAGGAACACTGAACGTCCTCCAACCGTAAGTTACTAAGGTGTACTCGAGCCGAAAAGTTCTCGTTTTGACACACTGTTGCCATCGTCGCCTCGACATCAAGTTTTGCCTGTGTAGTACTGTAAACACTCTGAAAATAGTTTGCGAATTCTGTAGCTAATTGGCCATTACTTAATGTTTTACCATCTTTTTGCTTGAGTTTGGCGGTCTTAACTTTTCTCTTAGATTGTATATACTTCCAAAAAGATTTGGGATCGACTAAAAATTGATTCTGTAAGCGATTCCTATAATTTGTAAAACTAGACTCGATTGATTGTTTGACTTTTGCTCTTAATTTTGTAATGTATGTAATAACAAAATTATGGATTTGCATTGTCCGAAATAAATGAGTTTAATTATATTTTATTTTTTTATTTTTAATTATACAATCGACAATTTGGAAATATCAACCAAATGCGTCAAAAAATATTATTATAGTGTGAACGACGAAATACGATACATTTTTACTGACGTTAAATGAAGTGCAAGTGCGTAGATTTTTTATACTGATGCAAGTTCAATTTTATAGATAGGAGCTTTTTTTGGATGAATTAAAATTAAGTTCAATGTTAATAACTATACATTATTCCAATGTATTAAAAGATTGTCCTTAAACCGTTATCTTACTACTCGTGAGAGGCCTAATAATTACTGTATGGTTTATACAGACATGTGAAAATCAGTTGTGGAAAAAATTATATTCTTTTTAAAACGGTGCTCGGACATTTTGTATTATAGGTGCCCATTAATAATGAAGTACCTTAGCAATTTACTAAACTAAATTATTAAACGATGTACCAACTTTTACACACATATAAAATAAAGAATTAAGATATAGAAACTTTTGGAAGTTTAAAAATTGAAGAAGACAGGCAGGCAGACAGATAGCATATAAATGGTTTACATGAAGGTTACGGAACCATGTAAGTATATATTTCGATAAGTAAACCACATTACCATTTAGAACTACTAATTGCATTCGTATATCTGAGTGATTTAAATCACAGATTCATAAATTGCTTCTTGGCTTAGATGCTCTACAATCGTTATAAATGAATCCAGAACATCCCGCTGTTGAAACAAATTGCTATTTTTCCTAAGCTTGAGACAATTATTTCTATGGAATGGTTTTTCATCAGCGTTTTAAAGGAATTTAATAAAAATAATTATGTTAATATTAAATCAATTGCTTCTTGGCTTAGATGCTCTACAATCATAATAAATGAATCCATAACAAAGATCCCGCTGTTGAAACAAATGCTATTTTTTCTAAAAATTGCTTGAGAAAATTATTTCTATGGAATTGTTTTTCCTCAGCGTTTTAAAGGAATTTCATAAAATAATTATGTTAATATTAAATTAGAGGTATTTTCTGGTTTTATATTAAAATAATAATTTATTCATCATTTCTTCCGGTGGGAATACGTAAGAGGCAACTAATGGTATTGGGACTTTTAAGGGATTTTTGGGCGACGGGGTATGAGACCGTCACTAACAACCTTTATTTCACCATGATTTTCCCACGCCTCTTACAATAGTGGCTGAGGAAATTCCTAATTCCCCAGCTCTGACTACCCCTTCAGGGGATTTAAAGTCGTGAGTATATGTATGTATGTAATAATTTATGGTAACATATTTAGATTAAATAGAACATGTACTCAAAATGGAAGTGAAGAGCATGTATGAAAAGTTTGATAAATGTTAATGAATTTTGAGAGGTTTCTGATCATGAGATGAGAGGAACGATCCTGGCAATATCGTACAAAATGGCGATCAGCGATCTAGAGAAAACAATCTAATGGCGTGCCTGTATTATATGTGTGCATGTTTAAAATAAAACTATAAGTTTATACGGGTCGAAAATAGGTAAATGTTTGACTTTACGCTGGATATATATATCCAGCCATGTATATGATAGCCTATGCATGAAAAGCATTCGCTCATTTATGTAAGGCCACTTGTACTTAAACAGTTCTATTATTCGTTAATGAAATAAACCACAGCCGAAAATATTGAATTGATGAAAATAATAAACGTTTTTGTTTTACCTTTAAAGATAAATTTGATGTAATGATGAAAAGTGATGGGAGGATTTATAACTTATAAATTGGCTCGGGCTTAGAATCCACTGTATATATGTATTCAATATTTTTTATAACCATCAGGGTTTTGCAAACCAACATCTTAATTTAACGCTATATTTTCGAGGGGGTCATTATGGATCCACTAAGCTTTTAAAGTATTATAATAATAGTAGGAATATTAAAAGTCTGCTAAATTCCTCGTCTCATCTACATATCAATACTGAAATAAAACGAAATGTACAAAGCAGTGAGAGTACTGGCGTGCCCCAGATAATTATATATTTTACTTTCCAAATAACTACGATGTTTTTAATTATTTTTAATAAAATTATGTTCAAATTTAATAACAATATTGGTGGTTCATTATTTCCTTTGCTGAAAAAAAATAGCAGCGATAACTATCTTGAAGGTATTCTTGGAATTATATTTTTTCCATCCTGGCTTATATACCCGTAATTAATCTGTTCGAGGAAGAAGTATGATGGTTGTGGATAAAATCTAGACACAATCCCTTTAAATTAGTAGTTAGTTGCTGTACAGCAGTGGGCGGGCAGCAATTGAACAGTCTCCGTTCTTAAGCTTTACCATTTTGATTTTTATAAAGACAGATTAGAGACAGAGAATTATTGACCGTAATCTACTCATAGTAGGGTTCGGATCGTACTAAGATGTCATCGCATTTTAATAACTTATCTCTTGTTATTCCTCTTTAACGCCAACAGACTTGTGTGTTCAGAATCATACACATAATTGTACACTAACTTTTATATGTTTGCGACATTTGTCACTATTGCGAAAGCGTTAACAAGTGTACAGTTTTTGTTTGAGTCAATCTGTTTCGGTGGTCTTAACTAAACATTTAGAGTCAACCCGACATAATATGGTTTATGCATGTAATGTAAATTTTCCAGTATTGCAGCAGGATAGCTTGTTACGTAACCACACCGAGGTAAGGCGCGTTTGCCGAATGAATTGAACAATGACTGGGATTGTGATTGATCAGTAAAAACTCTATAATTGCGCTTTTGTTTCATTTTGCTTCTTTTTTTAAACTTATCATTTGCAATAGCTTTGCACGGAAGTGGTTATTCTAAATTATCTTAAGTCCTGGTGATTAACAACAGAAATAAAATACCATGAGACAGGAATTACCTATTAAAAATAAAATAAATAAATCAATGAGAATGCCACATCTACCTCTTTTTTAAAAACTTATATTTTCCATGGATTTTGACTTTCGTTTTTTTTGTGCGCAAAGATTGTAACTTACCCTATGGAATATGTAACGTTATCTTTAAAATCTTGGTAGTGAGACTTTTATGCAAAGGGGCTTCCGCACATATGGAATACACATTTGATATTTATCAGTGAAGAACCACTATTCTATGGATACCGCAAAAGGGACTAAGGGTTCTTTAAAAACAAGAGTCTCAAAGATATTTATAGTAAAATATTTATAGTAAAATATTTATACTAATATATTCCCCGTATATACAAACATATACTCACGGCTATAAATCCCTAGATGGGGTAGCCAGAGCTAAGGAATTAAAAATTCCTCAGCCACTTTTGGAAAGTTAAATGGGGAAAAGATGGTAAAATAAAGGTTGTTGGTGATGGGTTTCCAACCTCATCGCCCAAAAAGCCCCAATACCGTTAGTCGCCTCTTACGTACACCCACCGGAAGAAATGGGGTAGTGCTATTCAAAGCCGACACTACACAGCTATATAATTTTATATATCCCCGTATATATATTTTTAATATGATATAATATATCAAAATGTATCTCAAACTACTATATGACTATAATTTTATTTATCCTACCACCCAAAGGTTGTCTGGAAGGGATTGCTTTCAACGATAAAACTATTAAACGTAGCGGTATTTTTTTAATATAACATTTGTGATATGCAATAATGAGTTTTACTTTTCTATTCATCAACCAAGCTATCGGACTGAGCGGATTAAGTTCTATCAAGAAAAGTTTGTATGTGATAAAAGCGTAAATTTGAACTACGCCTTGGCATGTCTGTAACATGTGATTGCAAAATGCTTAATATTCCAAGATTCCTTATTTCGCTGTGGAACTAGTTAGCTATCGGTTAGGAAATATTCGCAATCGTCTAATCCTAAACTATCTCAAACCAGTTTACTAAAGCTTGACAATCTTAAACTAAGTCATCAGCTAACCTAGATGAAACGCATATCATTGAATACATAGTATTTTGAAGGGTTGGCTGAGGTAGTCATTCTTCTAAACATAATGCGCGTCTAATTATTTATGGCAATAACATCTTTTTGAATCAATAGTGCAGAACCACTATGTGGACATTGGATATAATACAGCAAAATATAATTTACCCATGGAATCCTTCTAAAGAAAAAGTGATGATTCATGCTTTTATTCAAAATAATATCCTATCCGTACTTAAGACCTCCAGTTTATGTATGTAATTAACAGCAAATTGTCAATTAAGTAAATGAACTATAGACCGCCAAAGAAAAAGCAGACAAGGAGTTAACATATACTCACGGCTATAGTCTGAGATAGGGTTAGTCAGAGAACACACAAGGAAAAGGTACAAGCCTAAGGGAACTAGGCTTTCAAAATTTATAAGGTTCCGTATTTTTACTATCTTTTCTTAAATTAACTCCCAAAAGTGCTATCCAAGTTTAAGTACAGTATTTTTCTAATGAGATGACAAATTTGTCAAGAATGTTTAATGGCAAATGTTTCATGAGACCTGCACCCGTAATTTATGCAAATTTTGTATAAAAATAATAAATATAGAATAGACATAATAATGTCATGGATTTTTCAGATTTTTCAAAACAAATGTATGGACAAATGTATTATTTAAAAAGTGACATAAATCGGGAAGAAATATCATTTACTCCATGGAGAAATAAATGTTAAGCACACACATTGATAGTGAAGCACGACACGACTACTCATACACCTCCGAAATCAATTCGGCAATCAATTCATATGACCTCACAAATATTTTGAAATACATTGCTCAACTCGACTGCCCAAATGAGAATTGTTAAATTAATACAGACGTCTTTTGCTTTCAAGGTTTTTTAGTTGAGCTAGGGTTATTAACTCATTAAAAGAACACGAAAATGATGAAGATGACGTTTTGATACATCAATAATACAATTCTAATAAAGATAAAATATTCATTTCGTTTCTTTTATTGTTTAGGCTAAAGGTGGACAAAATTTTGTAGTATAGCAATCAGTTTAAAATAAAAAATTAAATTAAATAACAAATAATATTCCAGGGCGGTTCTCATTCCCAAATAACATATTTTTTGCCTATTTTGTAAACATAAAGCGAGAAGCCATCTAGCACTTGTTTGTTTTTTGTTTTCTTATTGTACAACCCTGACAAACTTTTCTTCTTTAGTTAGTTAGTTATTTCTATAAATTTAATAAACATAATTAGGGAAAATTTCTGATACTAATGAATAACCTTTTTTTTTTAATTTACCACCGGATCGAAATAACACGCTGACTGAGAAAAAGAGATGTTTCGATATACGCCGCGCATACTTTCCCGACAGCAGTGTACAAAACACAAAACGTACGACCAATTTTGCAATGGCAAGTAGCGAGCCCCACTCGTTTTCCACACACACTTTAAGGGCTTCCAAGTGTTAGCAGTATTTGTAGTTGCAACATGTATATCTCATTTCGACAACCAGTTTGTTGCATTTCAACTTAACAATTTTTATCTCGTCCCGACGCACAATATCCCCACCAGTTGTATTCACGTATGTACGTGTCAAGAATATATATTTCGCCTGTTTAAATTCATGTACATAAATGGTGCCTTGACCCAGTTACCACGAAATTTGTGGTGTTACAAAACACTCGAGTGATGCGGCGGTAAAGTCGTTGGCGTTACTCGAAAACTATGCTCAGACAGACTATGAATACGCAAAACTTGCTTCATTATTCTCATGTAGGCTTTAGCTTACTGTCAATCTTATCTATGAATTATGACGAATAACCATAAAAGCTAGATGTTTTTTTTCCTACCTCTGTTGCAACCCTGAGATATTAGCAAATAATTTTCCCTCTATACTTGTATTATGAATCTTCTAGAAAAAATGCCCGACATAAGGATATAGCGGCGGAAATATCATTGTTGTACGTTTAGTGAATTAAGCTCCCTAAGAAGCAGTCCATCAGAATACCAATTTGGTAGAGGAAAAATAATGAATTGATTTTCCAGCAAGTAAATATTTATTTAAGCCAGTAACGTTTGTATTAATGTTTTTCGTTTACACAAACAAACGAGTTAAAGTGGTACAAGGTTGCGTGCAGAAACACCGTTTGCGTATTGAAAAATCGATGGAGCTAGAACTCAGTTTTATTCTCATTTCATCACAATTGTGTAAACGGCTTTATCTATAATAATAAAAAAAACTAAATGATTTTTATGTCCTCCCAGATTTTGTAATTTCTAAGCCAAACTATGAATATATAAGACAAAATTCCAATATGAGTAACAAGTCACATTGGTTTTTTTATTTTTATTTTGATACACAGACTTATGAATAAATTTATTGCCTTATTTATTTCAACATAATACAGAAACTCCGACATTTATAGTAAGTCTACACAGCAACAATCTACAGTACAGCTTTGAAAATCGTGATTTTCCTGAATTGAGGTCAATAGCTATATATAGTATAGAAAATATTTTGGCGTTGATCACGAATGCAAGTGTATTAGTAAACATATGGGCAGGGCGTCGCAATAGCGGCAATACATGTGCGGGGTGCGGGTAATGTCAGTCGATTTACAAACACATCACATCGCGTATCGCTGTTTGGAGCAGCTTATTCATTGCTAGGCGCAGGCGCAGTGTCGCAATTCGCGCCGCTACACTCCACCAGTGCCGCACGTTCCCCCCCGCGCCTACTATACTCGCCGCGCATACGCCTTATGACCTAGTTATGCCGCAAGATAAATTCAAATATAATTTTGCCAAAGGGCAATTTGCTTTGCACATAGGATTATACTTGCAGATGATACTAAAACTAGACATTTTCATTTGAATCTTAGCAGTCGAACAAATTACGTAATCACGTTGGGAAATGAAACTAATGTAAAATGAGCAGTATACACTGTATATTTGAGAAACAAATTTATACCATTACGTTAACATTTAAACAAAGCTCGAATCTCTTATCGTAACATTTCAATTTTAATCGATCTATCAGTCACTCACAACACATTACAATGGAGGTGTAAAAATAAAATTCATAAAATTACCCTCAAACCGCGCCTCTGTCAGCTTAGCGCAAATTACGAGTATGTTATGTTTTTTCATATGATCTAGAAGGATTAAAAATAATAAAATAAGACATGAGTAGACTACTGTAATTTTTAGAACCATTATTGCTCTAACTTATGCATTAAAACGCCATTAGCGGTAGGCCATGTTTGGTTTACATTACTTTTATTAGAGTTCCGTACCAAAGAGGTTAAACGGACCATTTGTGCTCTGAGTTTGAACCAAGTATTTACTATTTTACAATTTATGTTAATTTGATAAATTAACGAATTACCACTTGTTTATGAAAGTTAAAGTTATATAAATATTTCGTACTCAAGATGTAGATTTCGTATTCATGATGTCTCTGTATGTAACAGTCTTATCCTCAAACTATGGCATGTGGTTCACATTTAATATTTTACTGTTTTTTTACATTGAGTAGTATGAATTGTAATTTAGTTGCACAAAACCTAGACACATAATATTTTACGTTTCTTTTGAAGAATATTGGCTCAAAATGACTGCTTTTCGAATTCATATTTACTTCGAATTTTAATGTACGTCACGTAGAAAATACCGATCGTGGTTTATTAAGTTTGATCGAGAGTCAAGTGAAACCGAGCCAGATGCTTCCAATAGTATACCTAAATGATATAAAACTTTATTGCTATATATTATAAAGAATTTATTGTTGCCACTTTCATAAAACGCTTTAGTAAACGCAAATGTATACGCAGGTAAACGATAATAAATATTATTAAGGAATTCTTCCAGTCTTAAACTAAAATGTTACTACTTTACTTTCTTGATCTATTTTAATACAATTTAGATAATTTCAATATTTGCATGATTTTGTTGATGACTGCAATGAAGCTAAGGTTTGTCTAACAAGTTCTCGCAATTGCCTTTGAGACTATATCACTATCTAGTGAATTTAAAATACTTTTCTAAGGACTATTTTTGTTTTTCATAAGTCGCAAAGGTAAGTAGGGTTTAAAAATCACGTATCTTTTTCAAATAAAGTTTTCATAATGTTTTTTTATCACTCAGAGTGAACAAATGTACACGTATCTTTTTTCAAATAAAGTTTTAATGTTATTATTACAAGTGCACAATAGTGGCGCGTGCGGCCCACATTGCACCAGTGCCAGTGCATACGACCTTCACGGTCTGCCACACGTCGGACTATCGAGCTTCGATGTTCAATCGAAAATTGGATCACACGGACTATTAAGTTAGCTTAGGTAAAAGGTTTCTGTGGATCACTAATGGACAGGATTATAGGCAGATGAAATTGTGAAATTGACAATGTACCCTAGTATGTTACCAGTTATTTACATCGGGTTTTGAAAAATGCTCGTTCTTTGAAATTGCTTGATATGTAGGAACGAATTAATTGACGAAGAAAATACTATGTTCACTAACCGCTATCCATCAATATTTATTTCACAATAAGATAATTTTATCAAAAAACTAGCTTGTTTTTAGATTGTTTGACAGATTGAACAACACATGGAGGGAAAACATCGTGAGGAAACCCACATGGCTGAGTTGTACTTAGTCATGTGACAGTGTATTCGTACAAAACGGCGATAGGCCTGCCCCCTATCACGTGAGTACACTGTCTAAGCAAAACGTGGGTACCTTCTCTGGAAACTAGATGGCGCTTGCCATGTGAGTTCAGGAGTATTGGTACCTCTGCCAACCCCTTCGGGGATAAACGGCGTGAACGTTTATGTTATGTTATGTTATTGAACAACACAGCTGTTTTATGACACCTAGTTAGCACTAAAAATGATTGTATTTGGGAAAACTGGCTAACAATGTAGTCCTGCTCAGTTTATTGTTAGTCACAAATTCATAATCGGCTAAAATAATATTTTGACAATTTCTTTCTAATGCAGTTTAATAAAATGGTTACAAAACCTGTAAAACTTTATATATGAATATAACACTTTATAAAGTATTACTTTGGGAAATATGTCATTAATAGGATTTTACATAAATGCATATGGGTCGTTTTCAAATTTTGCGCAGGTAAATGAATCTTATATTCAAAGTTTTTCATTTTATATAAAACTATTTTTTACTGATTTTTTGGATACGCTATTCGTAATGACTATTATACTTTTCATTTCTATTATTTGGCGCGAAGTTTGCCTCATAATTTCGGTTTTATTTTAAGTTTTGTAGAATAAGGTGCAAAAAAATACAACTCTGTTACCAATCATATTCAAGATATATTTTAAACATAATTAAATTTAAACCAATTTTTTTGGCATCATTGCTCACAACACAGTATTTATTAGGAACAAGTATAATTATAATGACTTCTCTTACGTATCTTTCAACAATAAGTGTATATATTAAACAACTCTGTTACTATCATTAAGTTAACAAATCTTATATTCCACCTAAATTCTTGTTTTTTTATTATAAAACTAAGTAACGACGAGTAATCGAAAAGTAATAAACTTAAATAATGATATCAGCAAAAAACCTTCATTTGGGACATCTGTTTCTCTAATAACCTACAAATAATCTTCTGGAATCCTTGGGACACAAAAGTAACAGAGTAGTACTTTAGTAACATAGTTGTTTTTTGTACTTTACTTACACTTAAAGAACCATTATCTGTAATAAAATTGACATTAACAATGAGATCTTTTCACTCGAGTTTTCTGCCCATCGAGTGTCAAATTAGTAGTACCTCTTCGCTGTTTCTCTTTTGCATTTGTTAACTTTTTTAGGCTGCAGAACGATAGAGCTTAAATTATCAAAAGGCTCAAGACAGGTCAGTCTCAACTAATCTTAATTTTGGGTAGCCTTAAAAAAACATTATCTTCACCTCACCATCGTCTTCTATGTCACTTACTACTTTATTTCTACCATCTTGGCCACTATCAACTTCTAAATGGGACTGAGGACTTTCTAGCTCTAAAGCTCTGGCTACCCCTTTTTGGGATTTTTGGCCGTGGGTATATATGTATGTTTGTAAATGGAATAAAAGTTTTGTTTCTGCCGGTATTAGGTAGCTGGTACATCAGAGAAAACATGGAATACTGTCAATCTTGACTTTCACTACCATCTTCCCTTGCGTTGTTTTTTTTTCTTTTGTGTAATCATTTTCTGTATTTTTCATACGTTTTCTGTGTTTCCTCTTATACTTTTGACCTAAATAATTTTGAGCTGTGTTTTTTTGCGGGCTTTCTGCCGCATTTTGTTGTTATCGTTATCGAATCAGTTGTGCTATCACGAGAATTTGAAATTCGAGGCTTTACAAATGTCTAAACACAGACAATATTAATGGAGGACGTTGATTTTGGTCTTCAACAGATGGAGTACTTAATCGTGGAGTCATAATATCAGGTGGTGATTTGGTTTTCATAACAATGCGAAGAGCTTAAACTCGGTTTGTACGTGTAGCATTTGTAGCTCGCCATTTTTGTAATTGCTATGTATTTCCTTCAAGTTTAATCTTTTAGTAACCGTTTCTTCGAATGGTATCTGTCTAAATTCTTTTTCTTAGATTCCGCTTCTTTATCTGGGTTGGTTTTGTTTTTGCGGTCTTCTCTATATGGCCGTTGTTTTTAAAACCAGTTTGAAATAGATAGGTGTAAAACCATCTGAAACATATAACATAAATAAATATGTTTAAAAATATATCGCTATCGTGTTTCATAATACTTTTTGGTACAAAGTTTAAACTATAGTCTACTCTGTTACCTAGTTTACGACTCTGTTACCATTCATTAAGTAACAGAGTTGTTAGTAACAGAGTGGTAAATCTAACAGTCTTAGGACCATTTATGTTAGCTACACCCCGTGGATTGAGACAATTCATGGTAAAATAAGATATTCACACTAAATACTACGAGTTTAACGTAAATTTAATAAGAAATTATTAATTACTTACCCAATTATGTCGGTAACAAAGCGGATGTAGAATAAACCCACGCGCAACTTTTGACGCCGCATGGCAGTCTGGCTAGCTGCATGACCCCCCCGCCCTTGTGATTAGCGTTCATTATAATAACGGCTACTGCACTACAACTGTTAGAACTATGCATTCAGTGAAATCTGTATTTCTTCTCAGGTTTTAGTGTAGTAACAGAGCGGTACTATTAATTAAGCAGACTCGTGGGACAAAAGTTTAAAACACATATTTTATAATCATTTAATGTCTATGTAGTGTCATGATTGCATTTAATGTATTATTATAAAGTCTTATTTGAATATAATTCGATATTTGAAGCATGTAAATAGCAGAAAGGAAAAATGTCCTGACTATGTTTATAGTATCGGCGCTTGGGACAGAAGAAAAATGTATGAAAATCAACTCTGTTACCAAGAATGACCACATTGTTATGACAAAAAACATATAAACTAGGTAGATCAGGTACTGTTTTTTAATGAAAATATCTTTGTTTTGTTGTACAGTTTACATAATAATAATTGTAATGTTAAAATCATCGTATTATTTATTTTTAAAAAATATATACATTTCCGGGGACAAGTTTACCTGCGCAAAATTTGAAAACGACCCATATACTCACGGCTATAAATTCCTAGAAGGGGTAGCCAGAAATAATGAATTAGAAACTCCTCAGCCACTTTTGGAAATATGAGTGGGGAAAAGATGGTAGAATAAAGGTTGTTGCTGATGGGTCTCCAACCGCATCGCCCAAAAATCCCTTAATAGCATAGCCCCAATACCGTTAGTCGCCTCTTACGTACACCCACCGGAAGAAATGGGGTAGTGCTATTCGCAGCCGACACTACACAGCAATTTAATAGGATTTTATTCATCTAAAAATAAAAATCGAGATACTTTATTACAGGAGGATATTGATGGTTCATTACGAAAATTTATATGGAAAAATACTTGTTCTATATATTTCATATAATAAATTCGATGATTGTCGTCTTTTTTGTATATGAAATTTCAAAAATACTGACACAAAACAAAGCCCAGAAATATCCGAAGTTTGATTATCGGAAGAAAGTTACGCAACAAAAATGCGATGTTTAATAATAAATATATGTTCCTGGATTTCAGGCTTATAAAGGCCCACGTAATTCCAGGAGAGGGTCGGGATGGGTCACACGCGCCAGTTGAGTAATAATAGATGGACGCTCGGACGAGAGCCGTTGGGTGCAATTTGGCGGGACCTTGCGGCGGGAGCGGCGAGAGTAAGGGACGGGGTCGCTCGTGACGCGCGCCCCACTGACACACTGACACACTTACCTACTGACAGTGGTACTACTTTTGGATTGCGAGGTCGGCACTAGGCAACTATATTACACCTAAATTTCGTTATTACATACTTCGCTAATCTATATGTAATATTCTAACACATTAGCTATGCTCAAACCATGCCTATCGTATTCGTATTACTCACTACAATTTCCCTACTTATTAACTCAAGTTGCCTCTATATTGGTTTTATACCGTCGGGAAATATTATCTAAGTAGTTGGTTATTTCCCCGGAGACGAACATATGAAGTTTAGTTGTGAGTTATCTTAAAACTGCATAGTTAAGTAATGAAATTGATACATATAAGCATGCATGTATATGAAATAGTGCTCGTGTGTCTGAGCTCCGGTTAAAAGTCAATGCAATCTTAATGAGATACAAACATTGACCATAATTTAAATAGTTTTGCAAGTATACTTTGTAATGGTATATTTTATACGCAAAGAACATCCCAAAATTGCATTGTGCAGAAATAACCGTAAAATAATTACAAAAAAATTTCTGAGATTTAATTAAGTACAAAAAAGCAGTAAGAACTGTACAAAAATTAGGCAACAATTGAATTAGAATTACCTGACTCTTAAGTGATAAGTACCGAGGAGCACGCACATAAATATGTTCCAATAAAATTTTATCGTATTTAATAATCTATCGTTGTCTAATCTATATTCCTCAGAAATAAAACGCGCAAGCAATGTAACCATGTCAAGGTCATAATTTAAATACTCATAAAATATAATACAATTATGAATAAATCTCGACAATTAATTTTTACCATTGTGTCTAATTTGACCTTTCCTGTAATTCTCAATGAGTCCCACAATGAACTAATTAAAAAAAGCAACCTCGACGGTCTATCTGCCTAGCTCTTATTACTAAGACAAGATAATCTACCGACTAGATTGCAGTTCAATTGCATGTTTATTGGAAAATAGAATATCTTGCTCACTTAGCCTTAATAAGGTGTATTAATTCCAGAAAGTAGGATATCGATGCTGCATACTCTCTTAGGTAATAAAAATATGTCCAGTATACCATGTGGGGTCAAAGTGGTGTTTGACAAAGTGTGCAGTATAGAAGCGATGGCAGCCCAGCATCGCATTATCAGGGGTCGGGAGGACGAAGGTCACGCTGACTGGAAAATAGGTCAATGTTTTACTGTGCGCTAGTAGATGTCCACTGCACTAGGTGCGGTAATAACACTCATGCTAACTGATAATAAAATGTTTTTATTAGCATTGCTTTAATTTCAACTATATCCAGTTTCTGCGGTTGGTAGGTATTTATTACACATGTGTGTACCAACGCTCCTATTAGATCTTGAAATTTAATTAGCACTCTATAAGAGTTACTGTACTGCTTTGCTCTACTTTAGCAAAATGTTTATTCACTTCCAATGGGTTGCTTGTACTGTATTGAGAATATTGACTAAGATGTGTGAACAAATTATGTATCATACATACATACATACATATACTCACGGCTATATTTCCCTAGAAGGGGTAACCAGAGCTAAGGAATTATAAATTCCTCAGCCACTTTTGGAAGTTGAGTGGGGAAAAGATGGTAAGAATAAAGGTTTATGGTGATGGGTCTCCAAACGCATCGCCCAAAAATCCAATAATAAATAATTATGTATCATTTCATTTAATTATTGTAACATACATTGTGTTGAATGTTCAGTACTCGCAAATAATTGATAATATTACCTAGCTATGTAATTCATGTCAAATGATTTATCTGAATAATAATAATAAATATACGGAAATATTTCACACAGATTTTGTTAAGATAAATTAAACTATAGTTTTAGACCGTAATAGAAGATGGTGCACAACGAATGGCGGTTGGATGTAACTGCCTACCCAAGTATGAATTGAAAAAGAATAATAAAAGTAGATTTATCAAGTTTTACTTTTTAAGTGAACTATATTTCATTCACCTGCAGCACCACACATTTTGTTCCTTTTCCATACCAATTATATGACATGAAAACACGGAAATGAAATTATGAGAATGACTAGCTTGCCCAGCATAGCATTCCATCTATACAAAACATGCAATATATACACTTATATAATATGGGGAGCACCGTTTTCATTTAAGGATACGTATAACATAACATAAACTTTCACGCCGAATATCCTCGAAGGGTTTTGCAGAGGTACTAATACTTCTGAACATCACGTGACTTGTGTTCAGAGTACCCACATTTTGTAAGAACAGTGAACTCACGTGATAGGGGCAGGCCTATCTCCGTTTTGATCATTTATGTACCATTTAGGGATATGACTAGTATGTGATATTGTCATATCCTTATGAATATACACTCAAAAAATATAAGAATCGAAAGCCATTCCGAAGGCTAAAGAAGGCTACAAACTGTGTACAACGAGATTTTATTAATAAGTTTAAAAAAAGCGATAAGCATAAAATGGTTAAGTCATATGATGCAATAAGTGTTTACAGATGTATTTAATTGCAAGCTTATAGATGCAACAAGTGGGTCAAGTGTATATTGTAAGTAGGACAGAGGATAACAGATCTGCGATATGTAGGTCGCTTCGGACTGATATAGAACATAAGTACTTTGTGTTCACCTGGGATCAATGTTATTTTACATGCTCTCTTCACTTACTTTACTTTCTGTTACACTTTTATTGTAGCTGAGCTGAGTCTTTTTTTGTTCTACTGATAAGCATCATATAATTTGACCCTTTTATGAAATAATAAGTCAGAAATTGGTTTAGAAATAAATAATTTTATACAAACAAAATATTAATATAATTTCAACCCTAATAAAGTATTATTTTAAAAATGCAATAGGCGTATGGTTAATGTGATTAGATACTTATGTGATTACTTAGATTTTATGTGATTTTTATACATTATTTCTCGTTAATTTTATATTGGACTATTTTTCTAAATCAAGGCATAAAATAGTTATAATTTATTTTACAGTCATTGATGTTTTAATTGATAAATTTTATGTTCAATATGAATCGACTATATGTTCTTGTAGCGTCTTATTTACCATTTAGTAATGGTAAAATATATTTATAAGATTATAAATTTAGGAAATGGAAACGTTAAATAATGAGATTGAATAAAAGTACAGTAGTTTCAAGTTTGCGACATGATAGTCCAGTGGGTAGAACACCCGCCCGAAAAACAGAAGGGCGTGAGTTCCAATCCTGGGACGGGCCTACACCAATTTGTCTTTTCTAAAGTCATATGTGTGGTTAATTTATCATGGTTGCTAACGGTGAGGGAAAACATCGTGAGGAAACCCACATGGCTGAGTTATACTTAGTCATGTGACAGTGTATTCGTACAAAACGGCGATAGGCCTGCCCCCTATCACGTGAGTACACTGTCTAAGCAAAACGTGGGTACCTTCTCTGGAAACTAGATGGCGCTTGCCATGTGAGTTCAGGAGTATTGGTACCTCTGCCAACCCCTTCGGGGATAAAACGGCGTGAACGTTTATGTTTATGTTACGTTTATGTTTCAAGTTTGCAAGGTGATGTGCGAGAGGATTTTCAGGATCGTTTAAAGTTCCAATCGTAGTTCTCTACCTTACTAAATGGAACTAACTTCTCACATTTAAGTATTCTTTGACAACATTTTATTAATATCGATGATAAATAGAAATACTTTAACGTACTCGCAAGTTGTAAAGTAGAAACCCTTTAGTATTTAACTTGTAAGTAATATCAAATGAGCAATGTGAATGAGAATCGCAAAATAAAGTTCGATCGAACAACTTTATGTGCGAACTACAATTAAAAGAAAGTGTAACATATAAACGTATAACATAACATAAACGTTCACGCCGTTTATTCCCGAAGGGGTTGGCAGAGGTACCAATACTCCTGAACTCACATGGCAAGCGCCATCTAGTTTCCAGAGAAGGTACCCACGTTTTGCTTAGACAGTGTACTCACGTGATAGGGGGCAGGCCTATCGCCGTTTTGTACGAATACACTGTCACATGACTAAGTACAACTCAGCCATGTGGGTTTCCTCACGATGTTTTCCCTCACCGTTAGCAACCATGATAAATTAACCACACATATGACTTTAGAAAAGACAAATTGGTGTAGGCATGTCCCAGGATTGGAACTCACGCCCTTCTGTTTTTCGGGCGGGTGTTCTACCCACTGGACTATCATGTCGCATAAAAGAAAGTGTATGTAATATAAGTGAAAAAGTGCACCCAACATATTCCTAACATAACACATTCCTCTAAATTTGATAATATATACTTAAACTATTTAACGATCCGTTGCATATCACTGCATTTTTCTGATGCTGAGGCTAATAGAATATAAAGTATATGGTAGGTTTTTTCGAATAATGTTTATAGCTTTACGATCCAAACGAGCGCGTAAGTAGGCGAAGGTCGAACAGAACCAAGTGCCATTGTTGGTGGAAGGTTACTTGTGCGAAAAAGGTGATGAGAGAAAAAGTAGGTAGACAAGATAGTCCACTGCACAAACAGTCGTATAATGAGTTTTAATTTTATTTCAAACAGATACAGAACGTATTATTTTAAGTGTTAAGCACCGCAATAGTCTAAATATAATTAAGTTGATTTTTAACCAAGCAGAGTGTAAAATATAATATTTTAATTATGAGTCATGATTAGATTAAAAAAAATCGCTTTTAACTTTTCATTCGTGCTATATTTGGTGCTCTGTTATTATTTGTAGCGTTACATTCTAGAACGTCTGTGAGATATTTAAAGGAATAGATAATGTATTTTTCTGGGTCTGTTAGATTTGGGGAGCGCCAAATAAGAGGCAAGAATTGCCTCATGTTATAAAGCGGGATTTATTTTCAGAATCTAAACTTTTACTATGTCTAAACGAGCACTAGATTCAGATTGGTTTTGCAGACAGTATTTCTTTCCTGAAATATAAAATGCTCGATCATATTTTTCTTATTAGAATGTCCATTTTATGCACTTGAATGTGTACGTATGCATGTGCAAGCGATAAACAAACAGAAGACAGGCGACCTTACAACAAAGGCGTTTTGCGAAGGTGGGGTGAGTTAAGAGTGACACTGAGTACGAGGCGGTTCTCCTCGACCCACTCTGAACCATCTACGCAGAACTATCGAGAGCTTGGCCGCGCTAGCCGAGATGTTAACTCGTTATGAAAAACTCGTTACTATCCAACCATTTAGATATACACTATTAAACAATTTAATTTATCTAGTTACCATTCGTATTACTAAGCATTGATGTATGAAAAAAGATGCTATGCGATGCGAGAACTTTCGAAAGTATATTTCCCTTAATTTGTCAATATGATAGCTCAGTAGATAGATTCGGCATCTAATGCAAGATTTTAAATCCTGACTTGGGTATAGTCCTCTATGTCTTTCTATGGCTTCGTTTCAAAAAGGTGAATTGGACCCGTGTACCTGATGCTCAGTTTTCAATGTCTGTTTTTCTGTCAAAAGGCATTTATCACGAACTACGGGAAAATAATATTTAAATTTTAAAAAAATATTGAAATAATAATATTGAATAAATTGAAATATAAATATTTAAGAAGGGCGGCTCCAAAACACTCTTATTTGTCACCTAATTATAGATAATAGTGCAGATCCTTTACTGCGTGAGTCCAACTTGGTTGATTAGTGTTAATCTAGTAAAGGCTGATGATTTCGAGGGATAATAAATATCTTGTGGAAGCTCCCATGGCTGAGTTAGTCATTTGTCAGTGTATCCGACCAAAACGGCGATATGCTTGACGCCTTTATGAATGGCACTCGTTACACCAGGGGATATGTCACTTAATGTTCAGAAGAAATATTACTGTCCTCGATCCTTTGGTCAACATCTTCTAGCATCGTAAGAACATATGTCACCGTAATTATTACGCTCACAGCTACTTGCGCTAAATTAAGTATCATTTTCGGAACAGAAAACACTAAGTAAATTCTATGTAAGAGCCATATAGGGTGTTAAAATTAAAAACGAAAAGGCGACGACGTCAGTCATCTTTTAGAAAAAAACATTTCCCAATACATCAATGATAATATATAATTATAACGTAACTGGTTATGTGATAGGGCAAGATTTTCTTTCTTACAACTTTATCGCAATGCAAACCTAGAAATCAAGCAGAACTACTTGTAATTCAGTATGCGCCATTAAATATACAAAATATTGAATGATATAATCAATAAACCATAATCACAATAGTAAAATGCAATTATTAAAACCCGAGCACAAGCTGATAAACGGTGTTGCAACACTCCAAAACAAATTAATTACCTCGCAGCAGAGTAAAGTATTATAAAAAAGCGTTTGTGCAATGACCAATCTGTACCTTGACATCGATACTGGTCAAATTGTCGTTTTAAATTAACAAAAACCGGACGCTGCGTTCTCCGGCCGATTCTCTTCGCAGCATAGGCTTTTATTATTGCATCGAATTCGATACTGACCTTGTGCCCAACTCGCGGGCCTCTTCGTGTACTCGGCTGTCTACTACAAAGCCGTAGCTCGCGCACTTACTAGCATGAAACTTAACGAAACAACAACGATGAAAATGCAGTAAGGCGAAAATGTAGTGTTTACAAAACGTAAAAAATAACCATTAAGTTCAGTAAAAATTGATATGTTTCGTATTGGTAACAAAACTTTTGTGGAGGATAATGGTATCGTATCATTTAGTTACGATATTTTAGGCGAAATTATTTTAAATGCGTTGCGATTTCAGCACTCTTTAGAGAGTTTATCATACCAGTGAATAAATTATGAGTAGGAAACATTGCATAGTTTTTTTATACATTAAATCAGGCCTCAGAAGTGTGAAGAATGTAAGAGCATGTATTAAAAAATTAAAGAACGTAAATGTATGCGGAGTTTGAGTAGTTGGCCACGATTGCTTAAAGTGCGAACGAAAGTCTCTGCCTGCCCCAGTGGGACTTATAGCGTATCTTTGTGTATGCAATTTGCCTTGCCAATCTTCAGCAATCACGTTACAATATTTACGTACTACCTTGGCCCGCTGGCTGATTGGAGATTATTGAAAAGACATCGTCTCTCTTGAATGTAGATAATTATATTAACGAACTAATTTATTTCTCTTTTTCCTAAACCCCTGCTGTGATGTGCCCCCAATATCCACTCAATTCATATTTATCTTCAGTGAAACGATAACATGTTACGTAATTGGGAGTACTAGTAAACAGATGATTTATTAACTTTCTGGTTTGTATTTTGTATAAAAAAATATTGTGATTCTGTGAGGGTTTGGTAAAACTTATAGAAACATATGTAAGGCACCTGAAGTGACTGCGATATGTACGTTAGAATAAAATGCAAACTTTTCAAATAGGCTATTTGACTAAGTTTTGAAAACTATCTTACGGTGTTAATTTGTTTATAAGGAGCCCTAAAAATATATTTTTCTGTCTTCATTTTAGCTATTTTATTAAAAAATCGAATAAGAAAATGCAATATTCAAATGTGCCGCGAAAACGCGACTTTAAGTAATATGGCGGCTGTAGCACAAGTGACGTCAATTCCGCATTAAGCACCAATGAGCGAAGCGATACAGACAGTTAATGCGCAATCTACGTCATTATAGAAATAGCCAATCACGGTCGTTTTTAGTCACGTGACAGTTGCATCAAAAATACTTATTTTAGAAGACGGATTTTAGTGAAATAATGCAATATTTTTATCTCGCATTATTACATATTGCTCCAAAAAAAATATATTAAGTCTAATGAAATAAAAGAAATGTATATTTTTATTACAGTCAAATAGCCTATTCCGCATTAAGTACCAACGAGCGAAGCGATACAAAAACAGTTAATGCGCAATCTACGTCATTATAGAAATAGCCAATCACGGTCGTTTTAGTCACGTGACAGTTGCATCAAAAATGCTTATTTTAGAAGACGGATTTTAGTGAAATAATGCAATATTTTTATCTCGCA
Organism: Bedellia somnulentella; assembly: GCA_963576735.1. Lineage (NCBI taxonomy): Eukaryota > Metazoa > Arthropoda > Insecta > Lepidoptera > Bedelliidae > Bedellia > Bedellia somnulentella. The sequence goes on from OY755170.1 coordinate 13,181,477, forward strand.
TTATTACATATTGCTCCAAAAAAGAAATATTAAGTCTAATGAAATAAGAGAAATGCATATTTTTATTACAGTCAAATAGCCTATTGTCACATCAATCTCTGTTCGATTCCTATATTTTTGTATTTTTAACTCAATCGTTCACGGCGTATATCTCCGAAGGGGTTGGCAGAGGTACTACTTCTGAACATCAAGTGACATCGTCACCTAGTGCTTAGAGTACCCACTTTTTGCTTGGACAGGTTACTCACGTGTAGGGTGAGACCTATCGCCGTTTGGTACAAATACACTGTCACATGACTAAGTACAACACAGACATGTGGGTTTCCACACGATGTTCTCCCTCGACGTTAACAACCATGATAAATTAACCACACATATTACTTTTAGAAAAGACAAATTGGTGTAGGCCCTACCCAGGATTTGAACTCCCGCCTGACTGTAATCACGGGCGGGTGTTCTACCCATTGGACTATCACGGTTGTCTTTTTTTACTATAAATAAATACGAGTAAATATAGTTGCCAATTCAACATTACGACTGGTTTCATTGGTTACAAAAGACCCGATGCTCCAACCAATATGTTAAACCTAAGAAACTGTGTCACAGACGTAACAATAATGTAACTTACAAATATGGATCACAATATTATTTTGATCTAAAATAAATGTTAATCAAACAGTAAAGCTTTTCACGCATATGATATAATGGAAAAAAAATGATAGCCATTTTTGTCTCAATGACCCAATTTTCAAGAGAAATCTATATTGTCACTTGGGATTGTTACCTAAATCTATTAGTCTGTCATTTTTAAATATATCCTTTACTTGCAATTGTATTATTTGCAGTTGTATGTACGTATCATTAAGAAAAATATTACATGATTGTATTTAGGTCAATTGAATGAATTACAAATTGATTAAACAAACTAAAATTAATAAATTATTCTGAAGTTTAAAGTATTTATTTTTATCCTTTTACCTATCTACTTATAGTCATGATTTTTAGCCTAAATAGAGGTAACCAAAGCTTAGGAATCAACAATTACCTGGTCACTTTTGGAAGTTGGCGAGGAAAAAATGGTCATAAAACAATGGTAATTGATTGAAACGCGTTGGTAATTGACTTTCGGTCATATCATTCAACAATCACTTGCAGAGCCCTTAGTCACCCCATATCACTTACACCCACGGGAAGACATAGAGTAGTTAAATTCTTTGCAGATGCTTTGGGCCATCGCCTTTTATTTATAAAAACGGTTTCCCTTTAGTGTGTCAAATGTCGCGTAAATAACTTTCAAGAAAACAAAATCAGAAAATGTTTCAATAGCTATTCAAAATTCAACTATTTCTATATTTATTATTTGAAAAACAGAGGGGATATTAATATGTTAATGGTAATCTCGTCAACTTGTACGCTACAAGTTTTTGTTCAATTGCGAAAATGGTAATAGCAAGTTTTACGACGAGCAGTGAACCAATGACATAATGGTCACATGCGTATTTTTGTATGTATTATACTGTCGTGTGCAGTGACACATTATGCTATGTATGTATGAGATTAAGTGGTTGTTTACGTTGATACGCACACAGCGGCGGTTGCTGTGTGAGATATGAACGATTGCCACTAGCCTGCCGAGCGAAACTGGGTTAGTAGGTCAGAGGCGAGGTCCCCCGATAGAGGAGAGTTATTTTATACTCCATTTTCATTTTTCTTCATATTTATTGAAATATCTATTTGATACTAATGCTCGTGGTTTTTTATATTATTGTGCTTAAGTGGTGGAAAAGATGGTGAATATGTTTGAATTATGTTATGTAAAATCAAATCCAAAATATGGAAATGTCGAATAACTTCAGTGAGAAATATTCAAAGAAAACCAATAAACAATTGTACACTTGTTTAGTTTGGCACTTGGGGCCAACCGTGCAATGATTTAAACAGAAAATCCTAAAACAAAATCTGTTATTATATTTGAATATTTCACTAAATTTGATTCAAATCCAATATTTTTATTCAAAACAAATCATTACAACGACTTTTTGAACGTATTTAAATTTAAAACTAATATTACTCAATCGTTGCGTCGGAAAGTAAAGTGAAGAAGCATAAAGAAACTCTTTACATGCACATTTATTCCCCTCATGACAGGTTGAATTGGAAATATACATAACTAAAACGAATGAAAATGATATGGTAGTCGCCACTCACAGTTGGGTGATTTGCAACTAAACTTATAATTTACCACATACAATACACACCAAAAGGCGAACCGAACACGCCAGTGTGTGTTTTTTATTATCTTTAAATAAATGTTTATTTGGGTCATTTCAGTGTATCAATATAAAACAAACTCCTAAATCATAAATTCATAATGGTTTGTAAACTGGGGGCAAGCTCAGCAAGCGACTAACGCCCGATTTCTGAATTGAGTATTCAGGTATCGTTTTGTCGCATTCAGTTGTTAAGATTTCAATGCGACTGAACGATAATTAAGTTGTTCTCAGCTGGAATACTCAATTCAGAAATCGGGCGTAATAGTACTTATTTCGTTTGAAATTACAGTTGAAATGTTATCATCAATCGAACATCCAATAATCATCGGTAAGAAGTGCGTGATTCAAGTTATTTGCTCTATATTAATGTTAGTCGAGCGCTGAGACCTTGCCCTACATTTGAGATTACGTTTTAAATACACCTGCAAACATCATTCTCACGATACTTCCAAACTAACTATTTATTAAATACAGATAAAACTTAAACAATAGAAGTATCATAGTCACTTCTGTACTAGATTTTGTTACCCCTATTGGGTTAACTTCTAAACAGTATTACAACGGGTATCAGGCATATGGGATAGCCATGGCAGGTCCTTCCTACCACTGCCACATCGTTCACGAATAATACCACTGCAGTGGTGGTATTAAAAATGTAGAAAAAATATAAATAATTAATAAGTAACTCCAAGATTGAAGTAAAACGTTGTGTGTGCAATCGTACAAATTTCTATTTTCATATTATTTTTATTGCATTATGTTTTGTTTTGCATAAAGTTTTCTAAATAAGTTTGTTTGTGTATAAATTCATTCAAAAGAGTTTAAGTTTTAAACTCTTTTGAATGAATGTTAAAACTTAATAACAGGAAAAAATAACTTTTGAATTTATGCTAGGAACTGATTGTGACACAAATTTTATTATATACTAGCTGACCCGACAGACTTCGTCCTGTCAAAAAGATTTGTAATGTGGCAGTTTTTGTGCCTACGTATTTTAAAAAAAATTCCTGAACAGAACCGTCACCCTGGTGATAGGGCTTTGTGAATAAAAAATAATTAAATAAAACATATACAAGGATTTAAAAGTAAGTAATCGCTTTATTGTTAATTTTAAACTTTATTATTGCTCCGTAGATCTTTAAAGGTTCTGTCTACATTGCTGAGACAACAGTGAGTGTTTGTAATTTAATATGAACTTTATGTCATAGCAATAAAGCTCAAATTGACGACGTTTGAGTTACTAATCATTTGTATGGGAAAAAGAAAAGGGCTATTTTTAGGGTTTTTCTATTTTAATGCTAATTTTTCTCGCCGTAAAAACCATCCTTGAACTTCAATGAACTTTTTAAAAATAAGATTTGGCAAAATTGGTCCATGCGTTGTTGAGTTATGCGCTTACCAACACATTTTGCGATTCATTTTTATATTATAGATTTATATTCGTCTTAATGATTTGCAATATTGAATGTTTTTCTTATTTTAGGATCTATATATTAGATTTTCTGACTGAAGACATTGTACTCAAAGCTAAAAATCCCCTTAAACCAATATATTTATTTATTAATTATCTAAATTCCCAAGACATGACACATATATCATTCTAGTTAGATAATATAACGACATTCTGTTAAGACCCATATAAAAAGAAATTTGACCTCGCTTGTTAATTTTTTCTGCAATATTATGATTGCTAATTTTCGTGTTCAAGAATGGTAAAACAAATGGAAACTTTGTAAAAGCAGATCAACACTTATTAACTTCAACTATTTGCGCTATCTATCTATAGTCTATTTCATACATACTCACGGCTATAAATACCTAGCAGGGGTAGCCAGAGCTAATGAATCAGAAATTCCTCACCCACTTTTGAAAGTTTCGTGGGGAAAAGATGGTAAAATTTAGGTTGTTGGTGATGGGTCTCCAACCGCATAGCCCGAAAATCCCTTAAAAGCCCCAAAACCGTTATTCGCCTCTTACGTACACCCACCGGAAGAAACGGGCGTGCTATTCTACGACGACACTACACAGCAAATTACTATAACACTATATAAGCTGTTTCATAGAAGGAATAAATGTAAGCTCTCTTAAGTTAAGCCCAGATTTTATTTGGTAGTGACATGTTTGTTATTTAACAAACATAAATGAGATAAATAAAAATATAAAATTTCAATCAATATTGAAAAGAATTTTGGGATTATATTTTTTTTAGTTTCTTCTTGAAATAATTATTGGGCGAAGCACATGAACACCGAATTTACAAGTTTCATTACATTAAACAAGATCGGACTAACGAAGTTAAATTCTAAAGAGAATACATTGAATTTAAAAAAAAACATCGATTGTATTATGGTTCCCTTTGTACAGGTGAATTAAATAGCTAAAGCTAGTATGTCATACTAGTAGTTCATGTAGCTAGTATTTCATTTATTTATGAAGCCATCAAATTATGAAGTGTTTAAATTCAAAACCCAATTAAGGAGATAAAAGAGCTCGTTTTAACTCGGCTGCACTGAAAAGTTTTCATAGTTCATGGAATAGAAGCGGAGCAGAAAATCGATAACGTGACCTTTAGTTTTAACACTCGAACATTGGCGGTCAGGCTGTCTAAGCTATCTTTTCTCTAATTCCATTAAATACAGGACGACAAGACTATTTAAAATTTTAACTTATAAGAATTCTATTTATTATATATTTGCACCGGCTTCGCAAGGGTAGAAAGGGTTTTAATTGCATTTAATATAATGTATAAATCTAACCTAAGGCTCCCTCAATAAATGGGCTAACGAACACTCAAATTATCCAAATCGAACCAGTGTCTCCTGAGGTTAGAGCATTTAAAAAACTCTTCAGTTTTATAAACTTAGACCAGATAGTTATATTTCCATAAAAAGCCGTTTTTTGTATGCAGTCGGCCTGATACAGGATTTGATGGGAGGCATAGATAAGTCTTTTTTATCCGTAGGTTACTAAAGATAAAAAACTAATTATTAAATGACGGTTTCCTCCCAAGGCTCCACCTTTATTAATATTTTTCCTTTCAACTTTCAACGGCTGACTTAATCCTTTGAGGTGAAATGTTCACATAATCATATTTTTATTTGGAGACCTTATTGTACTTACTGGTATCGTCTTGTTTAGGTATTTATATAAAATATATGTTCTATAAATCCCAGGGGTTTCTGAGATATAAACTAAGTATATATTCATCATATGTGTGGATACTCATTGTCCTTGTGTTAATCTGTTCCCACAGCAAATATATTGGCAAGTGGCAGCCAAAGCTTCATCTGCAGAATGATAATATCGCAGGACATAATAAACCCCAAATAATATAAATAGAAACAAAAGTTCAAAATATGCCGAACAACAACTTTTTGAACAAGAACTTTTGACCTGAATCAAACTTTCAGTAATTACCTCATCACTGGAAAACCTTGTATTAGCAGCTCGAAACATAACATAACTTTCTAAATAAAAGCTTTCGATGCGCCAATAGCTTTTAACAATGTTTAAAAAATATATTTAATTTCAAAAGTGTCGTTTCTGCTGATACTTTCTACATAACTTTTTACAATGTAAATAAAATGAATTTGCTCAAACTTCTTCACCTCAATATCTATATATGTCATTGCCATCCATCACAATGTTGCGCTTTGCATTAGTAAAAGTACTAGTCAAACCTTTCAAATTAGACATAAATCATCAGTGTCCGTTCCACCCATCGTCAATAACGCCATAGAAATTACGTTTTTAACATTTTAGTCCAAGGATTTATTTTATTATTCTACTACGCTACATAGTGTTCCGGTATTCTAAAGCCCTTGATATTGATGTAGCGCGATTAGTAAGTAGTAACTATGACCAAGACACATACGAAATGTGAGAACCAAAATACTCTTATAATGAATATTAAAATCTCTAGAATCAATCACATTAATAACAATACATTTCATTCGGAGTTCCTAGTAACACGGGTGGGATCTGATTCACACATCCGCGTTGTATCCGACACCACACGTGACTCAGCATCGTGCTGTTTCCCAATACATTCGACTTGATTACAATACCAAATATGTAAAATATTTGCAATTCTGTGTACCGGGATATAAGTACTGCAGAAAATCTAAATGTTATTGCTGTGTAACTTGCTGGTCCTCTGTGACATACTAGTAAAATGCGTTAAAGATAATAAAATTATTCATCAAAAATTCTTTACCCTAGTCTCTTAACAAATAGATAATAGGCGTTCATTAAACATGACATGGTTTTCCACAGTAAAATTACCAAAAAATAAATATTCATAGACTGCAGCTGGTTTTGGATAATAATTCTAAATTATTTTTTATTAAATTAAAGCGAAAGATTACTATTCAAACAACATGGGGCTTCGCCTTTTGTTCAAACAACAAGAGGCCACGTGAAAATTTTAACTACATTATACATTCGCCAATGAAATAGGCTGACCACAACGCAAGCGACAGAATAAGACGAAAATTTCCGGAAATTAGATCTTTATTAAAAATAATAACTTTAGTACGTCAACATTATTTATATAAGAATGAATAACTCAAACACAGCATATACGTGCTTGACCATCTTATAGTTGCTACCCTTTTACGGATCTTCCAAGACACCGACTAATCTATAATATATAAAAGGCAAAACTGACTGACTGACTTAGAATCAATGCACTGCCGAAACTACTACATGTATACCTAGAAACTTGTACTTTAAGTTTTCTCCAGGGATGTCTTTAATTATGTAAGTGAGCACTAAGCAGACAGAAGATGATATAAATAAGCGTTTGAATAAGTAATTTCAGGAATGCCTAAAAAGATAATTGTGGGGTTTGAAGTTAATAAATTTTCGTCAATTCTTGACTTAGCAGTATTAAAATTGGTATGTTTCAAGGGTGGGTAAATTAGGGGGTATTTTTTGTGGGTAGTTAGATGTTTGTTACACAATCGAACCTAAACTACAGAAACTAGGTCTTATGCCTCGCGGACGAATATGACCCGCGCCATCTAGTATTTCTATGAATCTCAAAGGTGGAGTATGATACAAGATCATGAAGATTGAAAAAAAAAAGCGTGTATTATAATTTCTTTATCACTCTCTTAAAATAAGCCATAAGATATAACTGATCATATAATATTGACACCTAGCATCAAAATCCTACCGAGTATTTCAATAATTATTATTGTCCGATCCCTACTTACTCAGATTTCACTGACCTATTTCGGCACCTTGATATGAATTTGAGCGACAAATTTACGGTAAGGCAGTGAACTTATTCAAACTTAGTTACGCGACCAATTCGCTACAGGAATGGATTTCAGTTCCAACCACCATCATTTATTTTGCAATATTTTCCCAACACAATATTCAAAAGTGCCTACCTCTTTTTGGGATTCAAACCCGCGAGTATTTGTCATTTAGGTGTTACTTGTCTAGTTATTCCAGAAATAGATGAAATAATGTCAGAACGAATAGTCACCCCAGCTCAAGTTAACGATTTCAAAAGGTTAAATATCCAATTTATCCCTGCATTACTAAGTCTTTAAGGGTTGCCGTGCCAGAAACTTTCAGGACAAAAGGTTAACGTGTCAAGACTTATTTTTAGAGACTGTCCGTGGAAAATGAAATCTCTAGGAATAATTTATTGAAGGAAATATAAACTAACTGATTAGGAGCCATAAGAGTACCATATTCTAACATATTGCGGGAAAAGTTGTACTTGCCTGCCTATGTGCCCCCTATCACGTTGCTATCCAAGCAAAACATGGATACTCTGATCTCCAGCTGACATTTTATGTCATGTGATGTTCAGAATTAGGTATAAGTATTTCTGCCACCTCTTTATGGCTACGCTGTATAATATACACTGATATAGTGTTGGTTTAATATTTCTGCTCCCGGGTGTAGTAAAGGATGAAGTAGGGTTTTGGTGCTTTATGAGTGACTGTTGGATTGTGTGGCTAGAGATCCATCGACAAACATCCATTATATCGCAACATTTATCTCTTCAAAATTGAAATAGTGGTTGAGGAATATCTGATTATGATGCATTGTCTAACTTTTAGGAATATATAGCCCCGATAATGTGTATGTATGTAAAATATTAACTATGAATGTATGACACAAAATATAGTGACTACACTAAATGGGTAACAATTTTGTTATAAAACTAGATTGCATCACATTTCACATTGGGATTTCCGGTCAGACTTTGATTTATTATGTACAAGATATCTGTAAAAAATATCACAACTGTAAGCATTTTTAGATAGGTATCAATTAATGTTTATTATGCATTGCATCGTTAAATAGATTTAATTATTTCTTGCGTGTTCGGGTGCTTTTATGTTTGGTCATGGAATATTTGAAGTTGTCCGTGAATTGAGAATCCCCTTCCGTTTTACAAAGTAATATTATATCCTCTCGGCAATGAACTAACGCAGGGACCATCGTTTTCTATATAATCTTATGGGAACTGAAGTCGTAGGAAGTTGTAGGGAACAGGTGTAAATTGTGACATACAAAAATCCGGGGGCTTTAATTTAGCGTGGAAAATACAGTTTAAGGTATCCGCATCTGCTGCTATGGTTAAATTAAAATATGCAGCAGCTATTTTCAATAAATGCTTTAGTAGCTCAGTGTGTAGAACACCGCTTATCGTGCAGACGACTAGTGTTCTAATCCCGGGTCAGGCCTGCACCAATTTATCATTTCTAAAGACATATGTGTGGTTAATTAATCATGGTTGTTAACGGTGAGGAAAAACATTGTGAAGAAACCTACATGGCTGAGTTGTACTAAGACATGTGACAGTGTATTCGTACAAAACGGCGATAGGCCTACCCCATATCACGTGAGTACACTGTCCAAGCAAAACGTGGGTACTCAGAAAACAAGGTGACAATGTCACGTGATGTTCAGAAGTATTAAGACCTCTGCCAACCCCTTCGGGGATATTCGGCGTGAACGTTTGCTTGAGTCTTAAGCTTTAATAATGTAACCAAATTAACAGCTCAGTTTAGAAGCTTGCAATAGGGAGGGATGTGTTAATCAGATACGAAATGGTAGCATGAGGCATTTGAGGTAGTCAGGTGAGAAGGGAAAAACCTACGGGAAAAATAGACAGATAAAATTTATACAAAATCTGCCAGCGTGCTCACGGTTCATGCTACGGGAGCCGTTAATTGTAAACTATTCTAAGAGCTTTTAAACACCAAGTGTGAGCGTCTGTTCAAACGACCAGCGACACAGAAAAGGGATGTGCAAAGGCCCTAAATACTGGTATAAGCTATATAAAACTGATATAAGCATATTCCTAAGCATTAAAATATCCGCGACGGAAAATAAAACTTGAGAGAACACTGTTATTACCTATTAATCACCAAAAGTAGAAAGAATAGTTTTTCTGACATCTATAATAGTAATAAAAAGGTTCAGTTTGTAACTTTCCTTGTTGGAAAAGTCAAATCTGCGGAAATACCGAACCGATCATGAAAATCTCTATACCATCCGGAAGGTACATCATTCAGAAATGATAAATGCTACATCTCATAACGCAAAATTTCATAATGGGTGATGTTTGAAAGATAAATCCCTGCGAAGGTGGGGCGGTCCACTAGTAAATAATGTGATACGTAATTACGAGTGATACAAAGTAAAGACAAATTGAGAACTCAATTTTACGGTATGAGTTATCATGTATTATCTTGTGCAGTACCATGAGATATAGATGCAAAATTAGTTTAATGCAGGGCATTTTAAAAAGATGCTACAGTAAAGGGACTCAATCACGTAATTTCACGCCAATTAATCTCAAAACATGGCCTATTAGTGCCTCGGCCATGAAGGGTTTCGTAATATTAAGCATTTACGGGAGATATTATATTAAAGAGGGAGTCATATTTGTTAGTACTAAGTGCAAATAAAAATGGTAGATTATATATGTATTCTTCGGAGTTGATCTAAGTTATAATAATGATTTATTTTTCATTGTGTTGTATCTCGAAAACTGCTGACTATCTGAGATGTCATAACAGTTTTATTGCGATTTTTTTAACAAATCGAAAAGAGTTCAGATAATACATTTAAATTAAATTAAGTTTGGATTGCATACTCTTAATATTTCTGGGAATAACATAAGATACGGAGAGACAAGAAACGTGAATTAAAAAGGTTTCGTTTCTGTCTTTCAGATAAGAAACCCTAAAAAGATAAATCATACGTCAGTAATTAGTTGCGTTGCGGTTTAATGGCGATTAAAAAGTGAGAAATTAGGACTTTTTTTTTAATGCTCACAATTATAAAACGGTTATAAGTGTTATAACTGTTGCACCCATCAAAGCCCATCCTTAGTCGCAGCTACTACCCCCAGGGGAAGAGATAGGAGAGGGATTACCAACAAATACCATTACTTCCCAGTCTTCCCACTTCTCAGTAATTAAACTGAGGATTCTGTTATAAAAGATGCATGTGAAATATGACTGGAAGGCAAAATATTAAGTTCAACAAAAAACTGCAGTGCGAGACTACCTTACGTATTGACAGCTCGCTGCATTTTCAACGATACACCAACAGAGGTAACCACTAACCAACCTCATATAATATTCAACTATGAACAATGCCATTAGTGTTGGCCTCATACATATATTGTACTATATGGTTGGCTTAAATAGCACTATCTATCTATTACCACGGGTGCTTTCTAGGTGATTAAAGGTTTGTCTTTAATATGAATGCTTCGGTTCTGCTATTTAAAGCTCCTCCCCATTGTCTTTTGATTTTACTATCTTCGCCCTGATGCAATACAAAAGTGGCTGAGGAACCAAATATTCTTATGGTTATAGTTGCCTCTTTGTGGTTTTATATCCTTGAGGTAGCTTTAACTATGAACAACACATTGAATTCACCAGAACCGTAACGTTTAAAGTAACTACGAACTATTGTAATGTCTCAATGGTTAATGATGTGTTAGTCGAAGCTGAATAGAGTATGAGTTCCATCCTATGCGATAATGAAATAGCTCCACGTTTGTTTGAGTGAGGTATAAGGAGCATAACTCCGCTCAGCAAACAGCGATGGTGCTTCTTACGTCAATCGATTACTTCATACGTTTGTAATGAGCGAGGCGACCAGCGCTTCGCCACGCTGTTGTTAATGCAGCCCGCAGACAAGTAAACGTGCCCCACTGACACCAAATTTAATCTTAAACTCTTTGAAGCCGTTTAGGTAGATAAGAACCACGCAAATAGATGTTACTGAATTATGTGATGCTACCATTTTAACAAAAACAGACATAATGAGCTTCATTATTTTCAATTATTTCATAATTTCAAGGTTTATATTATGTAGTTCAAGCTTCAGCTCTAAGAAACAGGTCAGTGAGCGCGGCGATTAAAAATGCGACGTTGCCTATTCGTGCAGCCAAGAATACGTACAGAGATCGCGGCGCGAGGTAGTGAGTGCGTACCTCTCTCTACCTCTTTATACTCTTATGGACAGAAGATTTTACGTATTACCAACTCCTCTATGAATTTGTCATAAAAAAATATATCTATCGAACCGTATGAATCAGACGGTAAGGCCTCAGTCCCAACATAGATGAAAAGACAGCAGTGAATAATATAAAATTGTTATTCCTCAAATGTTCCCCCTCATGAAAAAAAAACAATAACAATGACATAATATAAACTCTTCAATGTGGAAAGAACAGTTCTTACCAAAATATAAGAAAAGAAAACTAATTATTACGCTTTAGTGAATATTCAATACTAATGTGGCATAAATTACTATAAATATCATTGAATGTTAATATTAGTTCATGTTTATATTCTTAAAATCCTAGAATATTTCACAAGAGTATACAGTGCAATTTCCACTGTGGTTACTAATGACACTAATGTCTTAATTTTTTTACCACTATTAAGTAAAAATCATATTAATTTAATTTTAAAAACGTACCGTTTGTTGTAGAAGGGTCTACGTAGGCTACTTGAAGTTCTATTTCAACATCTTCACTTGTTTTAGGAGGTTCTGTCGAACTCATTGCGAAACTTGCTGTTATTTCTTCACATAGTTCGCTTTTCATCTGGCTGGAAGATGCGGCCTGTTGTGTTACACTCATTTTTAGGGGCCTCTTTGTGTAATAAACATAGACGACAATCCGAGGCGTCTATGTTTGTTACCAAAATGTTACCCTTGCGATAATATATTGATTAAGTCCAAGTGTTATATCAGAAGAAACGAGATAATGTATTTTTCAATAAAATGTAGGTCTCTAGGCCACTTCACTTACACTTTGGTATTCCGACATAATAACTTGTATTCAATAAAGCTACTTTACTCATGACTGACATTGAAAAATATCGGTAAAGGGCAACACGGATGTAGGGTTTAACCTATATCTTAAAATTATTCAAAACCCTATATAAATAATAGAAAAAACTTTAAATAATTGCAATGAAAATTTTGCGCTATCTAAAGTGTTATATATTCATTTTCGCTCATGCACAGTATGTAGGTGAACTATAGATAATGAAAGTTTATTTTATTTGTGTGTTTAATAAATAAATAGGATTGCACGAAAATCATGTAAATGATGCAAAGTAGGCATGTTTGCATATGAATACTCTGTGTTGTGTAACAAATGACCGTTTGTATTGCACAATCCTTTCACAAGGGCTTCGAATGTAGGTCAGACTTTATGTGTATGATTACATTGATTTGCAATAAAGCTAAATGCTTCGAAGGTATGATCATAATTTAATTTTGATTTTTACCTTTATCGTTTAATAAAACATAACTCGATAGGACTAATATGCATATAATATTTTAAAAAAGATATCTAGTCTAGCATACGGAACATCCGGTGCACACTACTGCCACCTAGTACCAATATATACAGAGTCGTGCTACACGCAATACAGTAACAGCAGTTCTCTGAATAATCAATAGATGGCGTTTTTATCAAATGTGTTTTTATAAAATGTGTGCAAGAAATAAAATAAAATACATCAATCTTGATGTTGTGTTTATTTCTAACTAAAAGGTAACTCGAATTTTCATGTATCTATTACAATATAAAATAAAATTTTATATTTATTAGGTGAGTATAGGTGTACCTATACACAGAAACTTAGCAGAAGATAGCTGCACGGAATAGCTAATAAACCTTAATAATTTATTAATATAATAAAAAAAAGCTCTTGTTTGGCTTACAGTGACACGACACCAACTACACAAAAATTATCGTACCTAAATTTTTTGTTGTTGGTGGGTGGTGTGGTGAGGCTCGGTATATTACATGTATGTATAATGTACTAATTATAGTCCTTTACACCGTCTATTACAGTTCACGAACAGTAAGTGTATCTCTGAACTAGAACTAATTTGATTCGGTCTCTCTCATTATACACTAATATTAGGCCTGTCCCCCATCACGTGAGTGCACTGTCCAAGCAAAACGAGGGTACTCCGAAGAAGTATTAGTACCTCTACCAAACCCATCGGGGATATAAGGCGTGAACGATTGAGTTGAGTTGAGTTTTCATACACTAATCAAAAATATCCCGATATAAGTGAAGGATGTAACTGAGTACTAGATCCTCCGATTTATAATTTTTTCGTGTTTTTTTAGAATAACTTTATTAACTTTACCAGAGATATTTTATTCTAGTTACTACTACTTACCTCTTACATATTCTTCTCTCAATTTCTTGGTAATATGTAAGATCTGGGCCTTGAAACATTAGAGCCAAAATCTAAAATAGCTGAAATAGAATAGAAATATATTTTCAATAAAGACGACAAAAATATAATTATAATTGCTTTACATTTTAAGAAGACTTTAACTGGACAACTCATTAAGACTAAAATATTGAGTAGTTTCGAAAATATTCCCTACAGTAGTAATATTAAGATGTAGCTGATGATAATGATCTTCGAAATATTTGTTAAAACCACAAGTAATAGTATTAAAAACATTACTTCCAGCTGTTTAGAAGGTGTAGGATGTCACGGCGATCGAACGAGGCGACTAAGGTCTCGGGCTCTTATGAGTGAGTTTTGGGCAATATGGTTGAAGACTCATTTTCAACGTTACTTTTATATACTATCTTCACGCTAAATCAATTTCTAAAATATCGAAGCTCCGGCTACCCATTTTAAAGTTTTTTTTTTTATTTATTTATTTATTTGCTCATAAAACAGGTTACTTACAACAAGATAACAAATTATAGTTGTGAGTGTCGAGCTGTGTAGTGTCGGCTTAGAATAGCACTACCCCATTTCTTTCGGTGGGTGTACGTAAGAGGCGACTAACGGTATTGGGGCTTTTTAAGGGATTTTTGGGCGATGTGGTTGGAGACCAATCACCAACAACCTTTAATTTACCATCTTTTCCCCACGCAACTTCCAAAAGTGGCTGAGGAATTTTTAATTCCTTAGCTCTGGCTACCCCTTCTAGGGATTTTTAGCCGTGAGTATATATGTATGTAGTACTTTGGTAAGTTTGCGTTAAGACAGCAACCCGCGCTCTCATTTATCATTTATCATACTAGCATAAGCAGATCAACTAAATATACGTAATTATTATAGCAAGTGTTCTATCATTTATTAGTATTAATTAAGTGTAAGGTTCTACACCCTACATTTATTGGTACCCATTTTAAAGTATTGATAGTTGTGAGTACTTAGGTAGTAAGGAGAGTTATGTGTGGCTTGTTAGTTGAATTTGCTGCACAGTCTATTATTGACACTGGTTTTTAAAAGTATTCACAATCGTAGTAGAAAGAAATACAAATTAATCAAAACAAAAAACTGACTTAAAAAAGTACCTACATAATATTCTAGTCTATACATATGCTCACGGCCATAAATCCCAAAAAGGTTTCAGCCAGAGCTTCGGAGCTAGAAACTCCTCAGCTATATTTGGAAGTTGAAGTCTTCAACCCCATCGTCCAAAAACCACTTAAAAAAGCCCTATAACCTTAGTCTCCTCTTGCGACACCCACGGGTAGAGGGGTAGTGACAGTGGGGTTGAGGGGTTGACACATACATGGCAAATAACAATTAAAAAAGTACAGTGTTAGCTATAGCTATTATATGCCAAGGAATGGTAAATCAGATTTTCTCTCTCATTGCAGAATGAATGCAGTAGAGATGAGGTCCCTCAGAAAAGTTTGTAATTTAAGGTTATGTGATCGTGTGAGAAATGACGTGGTTCGTGAAAGGTGATATTGTAAAAAAGATAGAAAAAGGAATGTTGATATGGTTTGGAAACATAGAGAGGATGGATGACAGTAAATTGGTAAAAGAGATCTATAGAGCCAATGTAGAAGGTAATGAGAGTAGAGGACGCCAACAGAGGACACACCTGGACCAAATAGAGTGTGTGCTCAAAAAGGCCGGCGCGGTATGAAGATTAAAAGCGCATGTATGAAAAGATTGATGGATGTAAACGAAGCTAGAGAGGATTGCCAGAATCGTACAAAGTGGCGATCAATAGTCTCTGTCTACCCCAATGGGAAATGATGGCGTGAGTATATGTATGTCTCTCCAAATATAGGATTTAAATAGGTCTACCTAACATCATCAATAATTCGACATAGACTAGAGAATGATGGATAAGATAAACCCCTTAAAACCCAAATGCATAATTTTGGGTACAATCCGTTCGCGTCATTGGCGTCAACAGACAAAGCAATATTTAAAACAATATAATGAAAGCAGCACAAAAACTTCATTGCTCTCAATATTAGGCAACCAACACATATATTATTCAACACTTTAAAATCAGTTTTTGTAACACAACTTGACAGCTTTACCATAATTATGTACATAAATCCCTCAAATTTGAAAGGAATACTGATTTCTTTGCACAATCTCATAGAATAAGCAATGGCACAAATTTTATGTAAAGGTGTCGGCTCTTTTAAAATCTTTGTCTTTATGGGTGACTGGATATGAAATGTAGGTAATTTATTATCAGCTGTGTAGTGTTTGCTAAGAGTGGCACTTTTGCATATCTTAGTCTCTTTCTCAGAACATACCACTCAATGCCAGTGAGGCTACAGAATCCTAAATTAGAACCTGTGCCTGCCACTGGCATAGGCTTCTAGAGAGTCCCGAGCGCGGCGCTGTACGACAAAGCCTCCCACTTTGGATTCCCACAGTCTCTGTTATTTATCGTAGGTACACACACCTTCGCCTCGTCGGGCGGCCCTCAGCTGCCCAGCACACAAAACGTCTAAGTGAAGCCTAAGGGTCAGCCTATCTTAACCAATTGGAAAAAAAGCCACTACTCTATTTGGCAAATGTAAGTCTGGTAAATTTTCCTGACTTTTAAGCCACAAACAAACTAGCTCTAAGTAAAAAATGGTTTAATTGTTCTGCCTCCGCAGAAGTATATTGATGTGACCATGCTTTATCTAATGTCACAAAAAACTACAAAAACCCTGAAGCCTCACTTAGTCCGATACTAGTATATGTATGGCGGTCTTACCACTAAGACAACCATTAGTGGTAAGTATTACATAAAGCGTTATTAAACACTGAGCAAGCAAATTCGAGCAATATCTTAACCAACTCTCGCAATTTTAAGTGGCGATGATCATGGGCCGTTATCCCATCTCTATCTGTAACGTTTTTTCTGAGTAACCTTTACCAGGAGGACTCATTTAGATCAAATAGAGAATGTGCTTAGAAGGGCAGCCGTCCGTTGTCTGAACTAGCATGTATGAACAGATTGATGAATGTCGATGAAGTTCGAGAGGTTTGCCAGGATCGTACGAAGTGGCATTCGAAAGTTTTTGCCAACCTTAATGGGAACTAATGGCGTCATAATAAGTATGTATGTATACTGAGTGATATTGCATAAAGAGTAAAGAACTACCGAAAATGCATTCCAGTTTTATCTAAGTTTCTATTTTCTTTCTTTGTTTAAACTAGTCTGCCAACTTGAACTGGTGGACTATGGCCTAACCATCTTATATAGGATAGGGCCGTAAGCTCGAGCCCCTCGCAAGGGTCATGTTTTAGCTCTTACCATAGGATGATAACCTTACTTTTCGTTGCGATTGCTTCCATACAGGGATTTTAACAAAATGATTGAATGTCTTTAGGGGTGGCATACCAAATATTTCACTAATTGCAACGATCTGTTACTTCCATTCCGGACTGTCTGTATAGTTAGATTTATGATCGAGTGAGAAATAGAGTGATGATATTGCAAAAAAATGTATAAAAAGGAATGTTAAGATGGTTTGGGCACATGGAGGGATAATAATAGTGAAAGCATAGATATAATATATAGGCCAATGTAGTAAAGTTAGTGATAGAGGCATACTGTTAACACTCGAAAGGACAAACTTAACATACCGAAGTGGAGACTAAATAAAGTAAGTAACTTCTTTATATATATATATATATATATATATAGAAGTTACTTACTTATTATTTATTTGGGTAGATGCACAAAACAAGGCCAAAAAAAAACCTAATAATCTATTAAGCTTACCTAAAACTAACTTATTTAATTTAAATAACAATATAAATATTTAACGAATATGAACACATACATATATAACTACATATATATATATTGGCCTTGTTTTGAGCATCTACCCAAATAATTAATTTATCGATCTCACCTTCCAAAGGTTGTCCGGAAGAGATCGCTTTTAGCGATAAGACCGCGAATTGTACCTCACTGTAAACTGTTTGATCATATTATTATTTTTGTAAATTTGTGTTTGATGTGCAATAAAGAGTTATTTTATTCTATTCCTTTATGGGACTATCCCTCCAAATGTTCAACAAACTTCCTTCTGACATATTGGAAATGCCTGTGGCATCTTTTAATAAGGCAATTAAAGGAATGCTTTTTAAGAAATATTACGACAATGTTCATGATTTTTTAAACGACAAGGACCCAACGCGCACGTGTACGTGTTCGCAAAGCTATAAATATTCCCTCGTTATTCCCAGGAATAACTGTCTGGTGAGTATTTTTCTTCTCACGTTATGCGATTGGTTTTTTGTGATGGATAGATTTAGTTTCATTATGTCAAACTAGCGTTTGGTTTGGTCGCATAGAAAATTCTTTTATAAAGTAAAAATATGTTAAACCCAAAATTGGACAAACCATATTTTGAGAAAATGTGAATGTAAAGAGTTTATTTGTTGCTTCTTCTCTTTACGATTAATGAGTAAATTTAAAAAATGTGACTTTTTAGATTTAGTAGGCTATACTTACGTGTATAGATTGGTAATACAAAGACGTCAGGCCTTATTAAAAATGATAAAAGTTCACTTATTTGTTTTTTTCGCCAATTTGTAAACTTTACAGTAATTGTAATAATAATATTATGATGATTGAAAAGAGTTTTTATCATATATTTGCCTTGAATACTAAAGCAAAAAAGAGCATATAGATTGGTAATTATTAGTTACTAGCTTTTTGCCCGCGGCTGCGTCCGCGAGAACTACATTTTTTGCATCCAAAATATCAAAAAACTATCTTAAGTTCTGTTTTTTTATATTTATATTCCCGTGGGCTTTGTAATAGATATAAAGAACATTGAGGCTTTTTAAGTGATTATTGGGCGATGCAGTTGGAGACCCATTTGACTACCTTTTCCCCATTTAACTTCCAAAACTGGATAAGGAGTTCCTCTGAAGCTGTGGCGACCCTTTTTTGGGGTTTATAGCCTTAAGTTTATACTCATGAATGATTGATAGCTGAATTTCAAATATTCCTTTTTGTAGTGTCTTCTTGTCTTATATCAGTCAATCGCAACAAGTTTCAAATTTCTATATACAGAAATGTATAAAATCTGTATACTACATTTAAATCCCTTTGGGGGTAAGTTCCAAAAAACATTTTTAATTGTTCATATCATAAGAAACATGAAACAAACCATTTTGTACAAAGTTTCTAAGTTCAAAAATGAGAATATCTTTAGTTAGTATGGATAGCAGTTTGGCGATGCGGTGTCGGCCCGGTGCTGCCCCCTACACTAACCGTTGGTGATGTGTGAGAGATTGCAGCCAATCAGTTATAGATGGCTGTACTAAATTGAGATATGTGCTATTATTTACCAACTATGCATGCATTCTGAGGCTACTATGCATGAATGATCCGTTGTTTTGTTTATCTGTTTCGTCTATGGTCATTTGACTTACTACAATTTAAAAAAAATGTTTAAATTCAATAAAAGAGTCACCAAAAAATCATGTCACGGATCCGTGACAACATAGTTGACGGGGATGTCACGGATCCGTGCCACCACAGCTGAAAGTAACATTAACAAAAGTGGCCGCAAGCAATTTTAATTTAATAAATGTTTATTATTATTCGAAGAAAAGTTTCGTTTTCTTATTTTTGAAAAATAATATCATCCTCATCATAACAATGTGTGAATCCTTGTACCCTGTAATGTATGTCTACCGAGTATGAACCCTTCATATAGCGGAGTATGCTGAGGGGAATTCGTCAGATTAGTAAAAAAATAACAATCGTCCGAAAAACTTGAGCGCGTCAGATTAAGTAAAGATAGGTTAATTACATTTAAAAGAGTGTATATCTAGAAAATCTGACGATTTGGACGTGGTGTTAAGAGATTAGATGGTGAAGAATCTTCAAGCGCTCGATGCGTGTAACGGCAATGTTCCTGCGATGGTGTTTTGGCGTAATATTTATGCAGGCGTTAAGTCTGATCATTGTTGTTAAATTTAATTTAAAATGGATAGAATGACGATATCCCGCGTGCGTTAAGGTGGCGTACCATGAAGCTGTATCGAGCTGGTTACTATGTCAAAAAACTCTGCCTAAATAGTGCCTAATTAGTGTAAAACTAAAAAAAATAGTGCCTCTTTAGTTTAGGAAATAAACACCATTGTCACTGTGTACGCTGGCGTAACGTCAAGCTAGCGTACACATCACCGTAAACGGCTAATTGGCCTAGACCTCGCTTTTATAACATACCCTTTTTATATTATAAATCGATAAAGGACATCAAACTAAACAACTTTGCCCATGGAATGCCTATCTAAAATATTGTAATTTTCAAAAAAATATAATAATTAAAAATTGTCGTACCTAGTTCAAACTGAGAATGTATAGAATGAGAATCTTTGCTTCAGTGAAAATAAGAAATAAAAAAAAAACATTTGATCTATGCTTTTCGCTCTGTAAACAAAAATATAACTTTTTTCGGTATTTTCCAGTTGTATTGATCGTCGTCGAAAAATATTATCATGAAAATAAACCGGTAAGCGAGCGATTGAACTGGAAAATACCGAAAGAGGTTATGTTTTTGTTTACACCATAGATCAAATGTTTTTTTTTATTTCTTATTTTCACTGAAGCAAAGAATCTAGTTCTATACATTCTCAGTTTGAACTAGGTACGACAATTTTTAATTATCATTTTTTTTTTAAAATTACAATATTTTAGGTAGGCATTCCATAGGCAAAGTTGTTAATTTTGATGTCCTTTATCGATTTATAATATAAAAAGGGTATGTTAAAAAAGCGAGGTCTAGGCTAATTGTAAAACAACAGAGTTTACACGAAAAAACTCTTCCTAAATACTTCTCCCGTTATGCAAAATTTCATAACGATTGATCTTGTAGGAACAGAGATATTGAACAAGACTTTTCAATGACAAACCGTCCTGGCGTTATGCCAGCGTTTTACACTAAGAGGGACAGAATTTCACGCACTATTTATACATATAGAGTTTATTAAAAGAAAAGGTCCCTTTCTATAAGCACTATTTGTGTACGCTGGCATAACGCCAGGACGGTTTGTCATTGAAAAGTCTTGTTCAATATCTCTGTTCCTACAAGATCAATCGTTATGAAATTTTGCATAACGGGAGAAGTATTTAGGAAGAGTTTTTTCGTGTAAACTCTGTTGCTTTACAATTAGCCGTTTTCGAGTACGGCGATGTGTACGCTAGCTTGACGTTACGCCAGCGTACACAGTGACAGTGGTGTTTATTTCCTTAACTAAAGAGGCACTATTTTTTTTAGTTTTACACTAATTAGGCTGAGTTTTTGACATAGTAACCAGCTCGATACAGCTTCATGGTACGCCACCTTAACGCACGCGATATCCCTTGCATAAATCGTCAGATTAATATATAATGGTTATCAGAAACATAAATCGCGTTTATACTGTTAATGGCTGACACGCTCGAGTATTTATATAAAACATTTTTTTTACATTTTTAAAAATGTATATACGCTCTGACCCCCACTAAAATGAAAACTTGTAATAGACTTTTTTTCATTTTGAAACATAAATTATCAAATCCGACGCTCGAGCAACTGCAAATTTAGCATTTAGGCCTCCCCTACTATTATATTATAACATAAGATGATGTTTTGTAGCCCAAGGTCTAATTTGGCTAGTTTTTATAAACCTACCAACGAAATATTATGTTCTATCGCAGATACTTGTAGGTTTAGAGCTTACCAAGGCTATATAATTCATAAATGAAATCTAGCCAAGACAGCCCTAATCGATGTGTATTGCTGGTAATGAGTTACGCCATTGATTCATGATCTCTCACAATGGGCGTCCTTAGAAGGCAAAGAACCTGATAGCAGGAGAGGGCTAATCTATAAGTTTTGCTATGTGATCGAATTTAAACTAGGGCTACACAGGCCAAAAGGTTGCGAAACATACGTGGCCGTGGCGTACGTCAGAGGCCCAGGCCAGAAGGGTCTGGATTGGTGACAATTGATCTGATTACTGTGTAGATAGACCTGCCACAAGGAAGATCGACGATTTGGTGAAAGTCACAAGAAAGCCAGATTACAGGCGATACAGATTTTTTTTTATTAGTTCGGAATACTTACAGCTAAATCATACAATAAGTGTTAATAAATTCAGTTATCAACTAAGCCAATAACAAGTATTCGCAAATAGTCGTTGAGAAGGAATTGGTTGACCTATTGAAGGCCTTCATAAAGCAGTGGAAGTCTATGTCGTTGGATTAATTTAAAAATATGCAATTATGCCCAGTTTAGGATAATGCACAATAAAGCAGATGAAGTACTCCGAACTACTGTCACTGTAGACGTCGTAAATATCTGCCAACCCATACAAAGTCTACCTATGTAAGATCGATACGAGCCCTCAATGAGGACATAAGGCTTTGTTGAAATATTATGATCCCCATTTCCCAGAAAAGAAAATAAGAAATAATACAACTTCTAATAATCCCACGTATATTAAATTTGATGTATAAAACTCGAAAATATACAAGATTATATAGATGTAGAACATGAAAATACATTAAGTTTCACTAAAATCATATAACCATCTCCAGAACAAAACAATATTGAATATACAGACGACATTACGCTTAAATATAGTATAATATTTTAGGCAGCCTGTTTAGCGGCATTGATCAGCTCTCTTGAGATAATGACCCTTTGGATTTGTGAAGTGCCTTCGTAGATTTGGTAGATCTTGGCGTCTCTCATGAGTTTTTCTACGGGGTATTCTGTGTTAAAGCCGTTTCCTCCGAACACTTGGACAGCATCTGAGGCCGCTTTGTTTGCGATTTCCGAAGCGTGCAGTTTGGCTACTGATGCAGATGTGGTGTTCTTTTGTCCTGGAGGCAAATATGAATGATGTAAGTTTCAATTACACAGACATTAGCACTGCGAACGACCACGGAGGACAGATTGATCAAATAGAGAATGTGCTCAAAAGGCCCCCGTAGTTTGAATATTGAAAACGTTTGTATGAAGATTTGGATTAATTTAGACGAATTCGGGAGATTTTTCAGGAATGGTACCATTGGCGTGAGCCTGTTATAATCCTGCAATGCTATACATATTTTCAAATGTCTATTTTACAATCTTACCATGGTCCACCTGCCAAGCAGCTCGTTGCCAAGCAAGTCTGGCGGTTTCCACACCAACAGCCATATCTGCGAGGATGAAAGCCACTCCTTGGTGATAGGCGATTGGCACTCCGAAAGTCTTTCTTTCTATCGCATACTTGGTTGCCTCGTATAAAGCACGGTTGGCTAAACCTGTTGCGCCAGCGGCTACCTATATAGAAATTAGATTTAGAATTTGCCTTTTTTAATTTTGGCTTGTTTTAGAAATGTATACATTTGTAAAGTGTTAGATATAAATATAGAATTTGGTTTTACATTGATAGCTGAAATAGTTTTTGAACAATTTGATTTAAACACACACAATAAAAAAGTCTAATAATAGATAAGAGAAAACTTTGCTATACAACATTGGCCATTTGAAGCTTTAATAATTTCGTCGAATAGGACCAATAACAGAAAAGCATCTAAACTACTAACAGCACCTAAAACTAACATTTATTTTTACTGCTTAACTTGACTCAAAATAAATTGGTTCTGCCACTGTATTGAACTGTTTGGCGGTTCAAGATTAAATTCACATAAAAAGGGGTGTAAACCATCATTAACATTCACAAAAATAATAATTATAATAACTTACGGGTGGCCTAGTCTTGTCAAAAGCTCCCATAGCAATCTTGAAGCCGGCTCCTTCACCGATGAGAACGTTTTCCTTGGGAATACGCACATCCTCGAAAGTGATCCCACGAGTGTCTGAAGCACGCTGACCCATGTTTTGTTCCTAAAGTGGTGTTAATGGAACAGAATTTAATAATCAACATATTCCTGTGTTACTCAGTATGAAATTGAATTAAAAAACGAATAAACAGTGTAACTTTTGTAGTAACGGATTAGACCTGTAAGTATTGAGAAACTCAGTACATATTTTGCTAAGCTTTTAGGAATTAGTAATTTTAATTATGACCTTAGCTGAAACATTGTTTTATTTGAATTTTGATGTGTGTGTAATATTTAGATGCTGGTGTCGCTTTCTTGTTAGTAATTTTGTGTTCCTACATATTCCAAATACACAAATATCTTTCTTTGAGTCTATTGGATTCAAATGTTTGGTTTAAGCCGGGGATTAATTTAATAATGGGTAATAACGCTGCTGTTTATTTATGAGCTAGATTTGATAACTGCTTCCATGGAGTTTTATTCTAAGTGTTTCTTTAACACTCTGGATGTGTTGACTTTTACTCCCGTGCGGGTTGATCACAAATTAAATATGTAGGATGACTAATTATCCATAAATTATGATGAAATCCCAGCTACAACCACAGTAGTCTATAAACTCTTCCAATCAGTACTAATTCAGCATAGTGAACTCATCATGCCGTGTAGTGTCGGCTATGGCGTGTAGTGTCAGCTTAGAATAACACTACCCCATTTCTACCCGTGGGTGATCGTAAGAGGCGACTAAGGGTATAGGGGCTTTTAAGTGATTTTTGGGCGATGTGGTTGGAGACCTGTCACGAAAAACATTTATTATTACCATCTTTCTCCCCATCAACTTCCAAAAGTGGCTGAGGAATTTCTCATTCCAATGCTCTGGCTACCCCTTTAAGCGATTTATAGCCGTGAGTATATGTATGTATGTATGTATGTAAGAACAAATCACCATGTTTACTCTGCTTTGTTTTCATCCAACTTAGCCACCGAGATAGCTCAGTGGGTAGAACACTGCCTATCATGCAGACAAGTGTGGGCAACACCAATTTGCTTTTTCTGAAGTCATATATGTAGTTAATATAATTATCATGGTTGTTAAGGGTGGGGGAAAACATCATGAGGAACCCCATGGTTGAGTTGTACTCAGGCATGACAGTATATTTTTATGAGTACACCGTCGAAGCAAAAAGTGGGTGCTCTGAACACCACGTCACATAAAGTTCAGAAGTATTAGTATCTCCAACCCCATCAGTGATATAGACTCGAACGTTTGAGCCGCGTTGTTTTCCTCCTTGTGGGGCAAATGTGGGCTGATGATGTTAATAAACCATTACCTTGCGTCCAGGCACAACTCCAGCCCATTCTCTTTCCACGATGAAGCCAGTGAAGGCCTTGCTGGCCGGGCATTTGGGGTCTGGATTTGTTCTGGCTAGCACGAAGTACCTGGGTGGATTTGTAATTATATTATTAACCATATTGTTTCTTTTTTATTTTATTTACACGGTTATCTTCCTGTGAAGAGGCGACTTAGGTTATTGGGATTCTTTAAGTGATCTTAGGGCGATGTGTTTAAGACTAACAACAACTAACTTTGATTTAACAAGTCTTCCCTCAATCAACTTCTAAAAGTGGCTTTATTATTTCTCCTTTTTTCGGATTTATAATCGTGAGTATATGGTTGTATTACTCGGTCGGCATCAGATTACACACTTTTTTTGGTATTGCAAATTTTTAGGATGATAAATCTTCAAAGATTCTTTTTTTTTAATTGTCTCTTAATTAGAACCATAAACTGGTGAAATTTAATGACAATCAAAATGCCAATTGCTAAATGTAGCTTTGCTCTCACAATCAAAGCACCAGAAATGTATGGACAGCATAAAATTGAAAACACTTAATTGCACATCACAAAAGAAATATTTACAAAGTTTCAGTACAAAAGCAGAAGTCTAATTCATACCAGTTAGCGACTCCACCATTGGTGATCCACATCTTTTGTCCGTTGAGGATCCACTCGTCTCCTTTCTTCTCAGCTTTGGTCTTGATTCCAGCCACATCTGACCCTGCCCCGGGTTCTGTGACACAGTACGCCTGGAACAACACCATTTAATTATATAAATATATATCTTTTGCACTTATTTATTCAAAAAGACAGGCGTCCGAAGTATCAAGAAAAGCGCTCATATGAAAAGATTGACGTATGTAAACGAAGCTAGAAAGGTTAGCCAAGATCATACAAAGTGGCGATCGATAGTCTCTCCAAATCACAACGGTAAATTATGGCGTGAGTGTATGTATGTATTTATTGTACTTTGGAATCTTAAAAGTTGCTCTTGGTGTCATCTTCTCAGTCATGTTCATTATGAAATGCAAAATACTAAATGACAAATTAAAGAATGGTAGTCTATTAATTTTAAACTTGGAAATTGGAAACTCACGTGGTGGAATCCAAGTTATGTGACAGTATATTCATACAAAGTAGCAACAAGCCTCCCCGTATGACGGAACGTATGTACAATACAGGCAAATATTTGAAATTCTGGTGGCCACCAGGCCAATATCTCATGCGACGGTCAAAAGTATTAGTCGTTGCCATCGATGAAACTAGTACATTATGTATTGCCATAACATTTTGTTGATGATTGTATACATTTACCCAGGTCCATCAATTGAGACATGTATCGGCTCTGATGATGAAGACAATGCGGTAAAATAACAATAATTTTTAACTTACGGCAACAATAGGTTCATCGATTAGTCTGCCCAGATATTTCTTTTGCTGTTCCTTGTTTCCAGCTATGATTACTGGTGTTTGCTGAAATATTAAAACAGGTAATTTAGATTAGAGTAGGTTAATTGAAATCCAAATTCAAAGTGCCTTTTAAACTACAAAAGATCATTATAGAACTAATTGTATGTGCAATAGCGTGGTAACATGAACATATATTTTCGGAGTGACCTAACATGATACTGAATACAAAATAGAAAATGCTAAGTTGTGGTTTGTTGCAGTATTTTTTGGCTGTCTCACATCGAAAAGCAACCTTTAAGTAACAACTTTCGCAAATATTAATATGAGAGAGAAGTTAAGCAATGGTTAGATTTGATACTTAAAGATGCATTATAAGAATTTTTAGGGTTCTGCACTATTAAGGTAAAACGGGACCGTATTACCAAGGGAAAATGTCGCGGAAACCTTTTGACTGTATTATAGAATCTCATGTTTTATAAATTATTAATTACCCTCACTTATACAGTTATACTCAAGGCTATATGGAATAGGGCACTAAAACTCAATTCAGTTACTTTTTGCTGAAGAGAAGGTAAATGATGGCCAAATTATTCATCGATCTCCACCCACATCGGCCATTTTCGTCTTTAAATTTATGAATTTGGATTTCATTTATTCACATTAATGTATCTTAAATTGAAGACCAAAAACCAAACCACACATGCATTCATGCAAAAAAACATTATTCTTATTAAGTGTAATTTGTATGAGTGGATTAACATTAATTGTAGTTCATGCAATATTAACCAGCAATCGAAAAACGAACAGGGTATAATTTAAAAGAGCAAAGATTTTTGTTTGTAACAAATAAGCTCCATAACAGCTTAACAAATTTTAATAAATTTTTAATTAATGTAATGTTTCAACAAGGTGAGCATAGATATAATGTAATCACAGACAGAGGAACGTTTAATAAATTTTCTAATTACAGCGTGTGCTGCAGGAAACTTAAATAATTAAAATATAAAACTAACCGTGCGAAGCCGCGATAAAACACATATAACATTATAAGCACACCAGCTGAATACTTTGATGGATAAAATAATCTCTTGCCGTGTAGTGTCGGCTTAGAATAACACTACCCCAATAACCCGTGGGTGATCGTAAGAGGCGACTAAGGGTATAGGGGCTTTTCAAGTGATTTTTGGGCGATGTGGTTGGATACCCGTCACCGAAAACATTTATTATTACCATCTTTTCCCCCATCAACTTCCAAAAGTGGCTGAGGAATTTCTCATTCCAAAGCTCTGGCTACCCCGTTAAGGAATTTATAGCCGTGAGTATATGTATGTATGTATGTATAAAATAATCATATTGAAAAAATCAGGACTGAGGGACGAATCAGAATTAAGAAAAGTGATACACGACATTGTCGCTAAAAATTCCCACTCGCTAATAAGTAAAAAGACTTGCGATGGGAATATAGATGTTCCGCATACTTGTCTAAAAGCTACAACACGAACAAAGTACACAGAATCCGTAGATATCCATCGACACTATTAGTATCATATTTTGTAAGCCTTCAGTTATTATAGATTAACTAAGTAATCGGATGTGTGTTTCGAATTAACACTTACGTTAAGAGACCATCAGATTGCCCTACAAATTCTAAGGAAATCGAGTCTTTCTACATCTCTTTTTAAAGTAAATTAATAAATCTTAACTTGTTTAAATAAACTTAAGAAACTGGAAAATAAATAAAAAAGTAACATTCATAAACGTTCACGCCGAATATCCCCGAATGGGTTGGCAGATCAGAGGTACTAATACTTCTGAACATCACGTGACTTTGTCACCTGGTGTTCAGAGTACCCACGGTTTTGCATGGACAGTGTACTCACGTGATAGGGGACAGGCTTATCGCCGTTTTGTACGAATACATTATCACATGACTAAGTACAACTCAGCCATGTGGGTTTACTCACGATGTTTTCCCTCACCGTTAACAACCATGATAAATCAATCACACATATGTCTTAAGAAAAGACAAATTAGTGTAGGCCCGACCCGGGATTTAAACACTAGTCGTTTGCACGATAACCAGTGTTCTACCAATTGAGCTATCACGTCATCGTCTTCGTCAAATAAATAGAAAATCAAGCAAATATAAAAAAAAAAAACATACAACATGCCAGCCAGTGTTAA
Source organism: Bedellia somnulentella (assembly GCA_963576735.1). Classification (NCBI taxonomy): domain Eukaryota; kingdom Metazoa; phylum Arthropoda; class Insecta; order Lepidoptera; family Bedelliidae; genus Bedellia; species Bedellia somnulentella. Next base: position 13,210,269 of record OY755170.1, read on the forward strand.
TAAAATTATTATAAATTATATTTTACATGGAGTGAGTTAATTTAACTAAATTTTGAATCATCCACTGCTGTTAATATTTTTAATGATTTCTGTATTATTTCCATTTTTAAAGACACCTTCACGACCTTTAGAATGGATTTACTTGTCTATTTTGTCGGAATATCGTATAAGCAAATTTAAGCGACACTACAATTAAAAGTCAACTATTTAAACATTTTTAAAATTATTTATAACAAAAAATAATGATTCCAAGTTGATCCTTAGCTTAGGCGTCATAAGGATAACATGATATTATTTTAACAGTTATTTATTTTACTTCATTAAACTTTGAACTTTTGGTGTATCGTAATTAAACAATCAATACAAATAAACAAGTTAATCTAGTGGGGACACAAGACAATGGTGAATGTGTGAAATGCCAATGACTCACTCCAAGCCCGCTGGCTTCCATAGCTGTCATGATACCAGTGCACCCGAAAGCCAGTTCCTCTCCTATCAAACAACCGTCGAAAACCCCCATGTCTAAACCACCTGAAAAACGCAACCCTCACATAAACATCACATATATGGAAGCCGTTCAATGTGCTATCCCTAAGCTTCAGTATATAACAATGGTACACGAAAATAATACTATGACGAACGACTTCCACGACATCCCCAAACATACACATCGAACAAAAATAGCATATGAGTAGTGCCTGAAGATAGGTTAGCTGGTTTGGTAACTAAGCATGGATTAGTAAAGAGGGTCACTCACGCCCAAATTGGTTCCGCCAATGGCAGTGGTGATGCCGGTACATCCGAAAGCCATCTCTTCACCTACTAAACACTCTTCAAAAACTCCCAGACCACCCACACCACCTAGAAATTATTTCTCGCATATTTGCTTTATACCATCTCGCTAGATTTTTAAACATGATCGATCTCTATTAACAAATGAATAATATGAAGATTTTTAGCAATTGCAAACAATCAAATCTATATATTGAATCGCTAATATTCTTACGGCTACATCGGTGATCATCAACGCCGCCATCATTCCTGAACAACCAAATGCTATTTCTTCGGAAACCAGGCAAGATTCCAATACTCCTAAACCTAACCCTCCTGAAAACGCATTCATATAAAGATGATTTTACGATGTTTCTTTAATTTAAGCTGTGTAGCGCCGGCTTAGAATAGCGCTACCCCATTTCTACTGGCGGGTGTACGTAAGAGGCGACTAACGGTATTGGGGCTTTTAAGGGAACATTAGGCGATGCGGTTGGAGACCCATCACCAACAACCTTATTATACCATCTTTTCCCCACTCAACTTTCCAAAAGTGGCTGAGGAATTTCTAATTCCTTGGTTTTGGCTACCTCTTCCAGGGAATTATAGCCGTGAGTATATGTATGTATGTTCTTTAATTTACACTTGGGATAAAATGCCATGATCAGTCTACAAACTATTAGATTTTACCCTAAAGTCACTTAATGTTTGAGTAATGAACTAAATTAGAAACTAAGTATTCAATTTAAAAATGAAATTAACTAGAAACCGGGAAAAATATTCAGCCATATATATTTAATTTGCTAGCTCCATGGAAACTAATGTATTACATTTAAGAAATTATCTACAGTACGTTGTAGTGCAGTTTAAATACCAACAGCCTATTAAATATGCTTCTTCCAGTTTAAATGATAAATTATTATGCTATGTTAGGCTTGGTAACTAGCAGAATCAGTATATAATGACTTACTCCAATATTAGAGGTTAGGAGTGCTGCTTTTATGCCGGCACATCCATAGGCAATTTCTTCACAAATGAGACAAGAATCAAATATACTGAGATTTACACCGCCTGGAATAAATGATATCTTTTTTCTTTGTGGGTCCCACTTTATTTAGACTAATTTTCTTTGAACTTTGATAAAATAATAATTTAAGGCTTGTACATACATAATACACAGCAAAATACTTATATTTTTATTTATTTGTTAGGAATACTACAAATTCCTAAATTGATGCAGTGCAGATTGAATGATGAAACATAAGTCAATTTCTTAGATACTAGCTAAATGACAAAACATATGATGGCATTTGAATGTAATCATCCCTTGAGAGTTTTTAGTATCGCAAATATGCCTCTTACCACAATGTTCAGGAACATGTCCATTCATCAATCCAACACTCCATGCCTTCTTGACGATGGGCCAGGGGTACTCTCCAGTCTTATCATATTGAGCAGCAACAGGGATGATCTCCTCTTTAGTGAATTTGCGAGCTAATTCTTGAAGAGCTTTCTGGTCTTCATTTAGTTCTGGAAAAAAGACATATATAGCTGTTCAAAAGATGTTTTTATTCTTATCCAACTTAAGCAATTAAGGGCAAATTATATGAAATGCATAATTATTCATAACTCACTGTTTAATTTTATTTGTTGATGAAACCATAAATATTTTGGGACCCAAAAAGATAATTTTGCAACTTTTTCATTGGTTGTTGATTAGATGTTCAATCGCAAGAGCAAAATTATATAGAACTAAGACACAATATTTAGTTAGTCATTAATATAATAAATGTTATCACAGCAATAATAAGTGTTTAAATGTATCATAAGTTTTATCAACCTTGATAAGCTAAGTAGTATATAGGCAAATAAAACATTTTGTCTTCCTGGATTAGTAAGGGAGCTGGGGCAACACATCTTTTATACCCTGTTATTTAGCCGCATTATCCCCACTTAACTTCAAGACTACAAAGTGCAGTTTCATATAAGTTTTTAAAATATGTTTATAATGATAACATAAATAGAATAATAATAGAAATGTAAATATTCTGTGATGAACAGTTCTGGATACAGGCTGATTTCACCATGTAATTTAATTAGAAATAATGTAATTAGTCTGTGTCTGTTGTTTGTCCAAAATAAATAAATAAGTGAGTGATGACTATGAATTGCAGATTCGAAGTCTTCTGTTATCCTTTTTAAGATTCAGCCATAAGTATATGTTGGTAGCTGTAAAATTATGTTAAATTAAATTTTTAAGCCTAGAAAATATGCCCTTGACTTGGTTTCTATTTGGTTCCATAGATAGAATGTGTTACCTAATCTTATCAATTTAATCAACTCTAAGATAGTACTTACTGGTAGAAATATATTAACACAGCCTATAATTTAGATAAGATAATAAGTTGTTATGATAGTTAACCTATGTCCTGTGACTGTATTATATTTCACGGCTTTAGAAAAAAATTACTGTTTAGGTTCACACATTGGCTTATAAAAAAATCGCATCAGCTTCAGCCTAAGAACAAAGATTGTTTAAATGTAAACATATGAGATGTTAGGCACAAACTATATAGTGATGGTCAGTGGCTGTCAGCCATCCAATATTCAAGCTATGGATGATTTTAATTTAATACTAAGTTCATATTGGATACAGCACCCATCATTCAATTAATGAAATCAAGATAAGGGATGCAGATTGCACATAAAAATCGCTAACCCAGTGTCATGGGTATCTATTGTATTATTGACTGAGATAACATTTACCTACTTTTTTGCTTTTACATATGTTTGAAGAGAAGAAATTGGATAATTTATTAATATCATTGTTTCTCACAACCATTGTAAATTTTGCATATTAGAAATGTTAACCAAAAGGTAAAACTACTTATGGTAACATTCCTGCGATATAATTTACTTCATACTCACAATTACATTAACAGCTGTTAAATTTTATCTACTGTTGTTACATCAGTCGTAGGCATTGACTCAATGTAAAGAACACAGACTTGCATCTAAATTTGAAATAATGAATACTGAGCAGATCAGAAGATACAATGAAACTATCTTAACCATTGAAATCTATAGATATCGCTATGATCCTGTGTATTGCTAAGTTTGCATATCTAAATATTTTATGAATGTCTTTTTACCAAAATTAATTCCTGTGGTTGGGATTGGTTTTGGAGCTGAAGCTAAAGATGTCGTAGTTGACAGTTTTCTGCCCACAGGACGAGCAGCTCGGAGAACCTGGAATGTAAATAACATTAACAAATTAAAACAAGTCTTGCATTCGCTAATTACGTAGAATTGAACAATTGTCTACTTCAATAAAAAAATATTTGTAACTTTGGGGTCGAAGTTATTAACAAAGAGAAGGAATTAAACATGCACAAATGTAGTTCTTCTCGGTATTTTGTGATAAAAGAAAAGTTACGAGTTGAAAACCACTTTTACTAGACGTGGTACAAAGTCCAGTACAAAAAATATGATTACGGGCCAATAACTTCCTAGAAACTACACCTTAGAAAACTCTAGCAATAACTTCTAAACAATTTACACAAAGAATAAACAAACCTGGGATAAAGAATTCATAGTGATTTTTGTTTTGCTTCGTAACTTAAAATATCGTAAAGATATACGTGCACGATAAATTAAATTGCTTGAGTTGAACGTCGAACGTCGCAGTCGCACTTGCTAACGCTCGAATGACTGAACGAGCGAAAATGAAATGAAAAGTGAGGTGAACTTGACTGAATGATAATGTAATACAATATTACAAAAAAAATATCTAAATGGTGTTTTATTTATACAGTTTTAATATTTATTACATTACTAGTGGATCGGCCCAGCTTCGCACGGGTAGCGTTGTTTTTTTAAATATCTGAGGTTTCTTTCTTCAGTCACTGCTCAAGCATTGTGAAATTTAGCGCAATGTTTTCAATTTATTAAATTTATAGCACTCCCTAAACTGTGTAGTTTGGTGATTTTGAATGCGCTTTTATGAACGGTACAGAACTGACCTCTCTACAGATTTATTATAAGTATAGAAGATATTGAATTGAAGACCAGATGTTATATTTCTAAAAAAACATACATATATACCTACACTCACACCAATAAATTCCTCAATGGAAAGGCGTAGCCAGAGCTAAGGAATTAGAAATTAGAAATTCCTTAGCCACTTTGGAAAGTTGAGTGGGAAAAAGACGGTAAAATAAAGGTTGTTGGTGATGGGTCTCCAACGGCATCGTCCGAATATACCTTAAAAGCCCACAGCATACACCCACCGGAAGAAATGGGGTAGTGCTATTCTAAGCCGACACTACACAGCCAAAAAAAATTAAAAAATTTTAGTGTTCGACGTTAGGTAAAAAGTTTTAGTACTTCTTGAAATTAAAATTGTTCCGTGCTTAGGACTAAAATCGTACAAAGTGGCGATCGATAGTCTCTGCATAACCTAATGGAAACTACTGGCGTGAGTATATGTATGTAATAAAACTTATTTTTCCGTTCAGATAATTAACAATCTCAAAAAATAATAACCTGATTAAGAATGTTTAATTTTCTTGCAATTAAGGGTGTAAAATACCACAATAATCCACTTTCTAAAATTAATTAAAAAAAAAAAGTAAGAAGCCCAAAGTGCTGTGTTTTTCCTAACTATTTGACTTAATCCTAACCTTAATGATTTAGAACGTCTAAATTTAGATACATTACTTCTTTCAGACGTCGTATGCGGTTTCTGAATTCAGAAGCTTGTTATTCTACTATGAGTATATTTAGTAAGTGAATCTGAATGAATTTATTTTCTCATTTTTTAAACACGCTTTCTATCTGATCTCTTATGGAACATCCCACTCTCACTCAATAACCAACGACACATTTCTGTCCCTTTCGCTGCTATACTTTCATCAATACTAGTCATGTACCCATCCCTTTTCAAAATATTTTACGTCATATTTCACACAAAATATTAAATAGGCGGGAACTCTGAAATGGGATAACAAGACAAGCATGTATGCTATTATTTGTGAATGTAGATGAAGATAAAGTTAGCCGGGATCGTAAGTTCGTAAGTTAAGCGATCGATAGTTTCTGCCTACCCCAATAGGGAGTGATGGCGTGAGTATATGTACGTATGTTATAAAAAATAAATTATCTATTTTTTATTCAGGTTAATTTGCAATCATAGTCTTGTAAAATTTTAGCACGTCCTCTCGGAGTGACGGTCGTGAGGTATGCTTCTGAAGATTTTAAACATTAATCCACAGTGCGAAATCGCTGCTTCTTAAAATTTTGACAGTTAGTAGCCAAACTTGTTGCGATTTTGGATACTATTTAGAAGCCCGACATTCTAAATGCTAATTCATTTGACTAAATTTAGAACGTCTGAATTTAAAATTTTGAAATTTACCATTGATTTAGTATGTTATACTTACGTATACAGATTGGCAATGCAAAGACGACGGGCGAGACAAAAAAAGTACAACGGTGTGCGTTACATTAGTATGGCGGATTCCATACTGGCCCTATTAAAATTGACAAAACAATCACGTATTTGTTATTTTCGCCAATTTTTAAACTTTACAATAATTGTAACACCAAGACATTTTCATGTAAAATGTTGCCAAGACGAGCCCATATGACTTGCACTGTCAAAAAGTTATCAGATCTCATATAGAGCCAAGCTTCTAACACTGGGGGCATCAAGTTTTAGATCAGATTAGACCTCTAGCGTCAAAATTTAAAATTACAGGTCTGATACGTTACTCTCAAGTTTAAGGGGTTGGGGTATTAAAGTTATAAGTTTTATAATTTTTTTGTTGTTTGTGTGCTAATAAATATTAATAGCTTTATCAAAAAAACACCAAAGTTAGGATTTAAATTGGTATTCTGGTGAATTAACGTAAATAAGACCACTATTTTCTTTCATGTCTGATGCCAAAATCGTTGTAGGCCGTTATCGTGTCCGTGAGAGGTCCTGCCTTTGTTGACGTTTATCCTATAGCCACGTACTGACTGAGCGAACCGCCTCGCGAGGCAGCCTCACGAGGCAAAGCCTCGGTCAGTCAGGACAAGCCGCGCCCGCGGCAAACGCCCACGCTGCCACGCCCGAGCGTGTCGCGGCCCGAGCCAAGAGTTGTTGGTTTTTATCAAAGATCAAAAGCGCCTCAGTATGTTTGCCGCACGCAATCAAGACGTTAGAGTTTTGCTTCACTCATTCGTTGTGTGTTAGTTGGGCGGTCTCTGTTCAAGTACTAGTAAAACTGAGCATCGTACGTGCCTCAGCCTCGCCGTGGCTCGGCCTTGCCGCGCGACGAAGAAATTTGTTATGGTACTTACTGAGCAAGGCTGCCTCGCGCGGCATGTGTACCGCGGCAAACGTCCGAGGCTGCCTCGCGAGGCTGCTCGCTCAGTCAGTACGCGCCTTATGACCTTTGTCACTTAATGCCAATCTATAGATTTTATATCTATGTTCTTTACAGATAAAAATGCAAATACAACCAATGAATGAACGAACACGAACTTCTCACTTGCTTTCATTTCCACTCACTTACTTACCCTACACAACGCCAATCTGTGCCAAGCCAAAGAAAAGAATGTAATTCTGTGCTGTGATTCTGTGCACTGCTGCTCTGCTTGCCGTGAAATGCAAAATAAATGCATATTTATCATTTTGTTTTAGTATTGAGTATGCATGGCACACAAAGTAAAAACATATCTAACTGCAATTTAAATAAACTTTAGTTACGTAAAATTAAGTTTAGATATTTAACTATTCTAAAACTTGTGTGTATATTTTTACTTAATAACCTGCAATTAGTATGTAGTAATAGTAGTTAGGGAATGCAGCCAACAGCATAGTTAAATAAAATTTTCTACAAGCTGAGTAAAATGGGTAGAATAAATAATTCATTTATATTAGGTATTATTTTTGCGTCACTAACATGGGCCATCTCATTATATCTTTATTGGCTCCTCAATTTAAATAGTAAGTATAAACATATATAATTAAAATAATTTAAAATGTGAGGGTGTTATATTGAGCACCTGCCACACTTGTTAGTCGTAGAAATTATTTCTTGCACTCATTGCATATAGAAAGTACTGAATATTTTTTTCTTATACTGTCTGTATCTATATCTGGCAATGAAATCCATGGTGACCATTATTAAATCTTTTTTCTGCGGATTGGCATACAAATAGGCTTCTATGGAGTGATGATCAGTTTTATCAGTTGTTGCGTCATACGGTTGGAAAATCATCATCAATAAAATCTATTTTACAATCTATTCCCCTTTTCCAAACTTCAAAAGAGGCTGAAGAATTCCTTATTCTAAAGCTCTGGCTACCCCTTTTAGAGATTTATTGCTGTGAGTAAATGTATGAATGATCAATTTTATGTTGCCTAACTCTTAAATATGTAACATTGAATATTTGAATGAAAAATATGTGAGTATGTTTATATTTAATGTTATAATGTAATGTTATAAATTAATATTATTGGTAGTTAACAATTATAGGTTTCCTAACCTAGCCCAGCTTTTTTTACCATTACTCTGAGGCAAGTTGGCTAATGAAATATAAAAATTACAATGAAAATATTTATGTATTATTATCACATTTTTCATCAACTTTAGGGTCATTCCATGACATATTATACTGAAGTTAAAAATAAAAAGTATTATTATTTTCATCTAATATGGTTGATTTTAGTAGCAAACATTCCAGATCAGCATATTATAAAAATAAAATGGATATAACTTTATTATTTCATAAAAAAATCGCGTTATCAAGATGACGTTAACATGTTTTTGTTCATTGACTATTTTTTACTTAATGTTCGCTACACTAAAACAAAAAAACTACTGTCAGAATCCGCGGGTTTCCTTTTTCCATTTAAAGGTTATGCATTTAAGTGTCGTTGCAGTATAACAAACAAGTAGAAATATCATTATTTTTCAAATTAGTGGCTGTTCCTTGAAGATAATCCTCAGTGTAACGCCCGAAACGAAAAAAAGGTATTTATTTTATTCACATGTAAATCTTAATAGCTTTAAACTTCATATTTTGGGAAAGAAAGGTTTTAGTAACAATTATTTGAAATATATATTAAAATTAATGGAATGATGTAAGTAAATACTGATTTTACATGTCAAAAAGTGTAACGCCCGAAACGTTTCGGGCGTTACATAATTTTCGTTCTGGGTTTATATGCATGTTATGATCTTTTTTGGCATGTTTGTTTGCTCTTTCTTGCAATGGAATTTTTTTGCCGCTTCTCACGGTAAGGGTGCAGTCGATGGTATAGGTGGAACTGTTAAGAGAACGGCATGGATAGGTGTAAAAGCAAGGAAAGTAATTATTAATGCAGCTAAAGATTTTTACAATTTGTTAAGACTCAAGTTTCAGGTGTACACGTAATGTTCATTTCCAAAGAAGACATAGAAATAGATAAGCCATTGCTAAACGACCTTTGGGAGGAAATTCAGTCAATTCCATTTCTTCAGAAGCAACATCATTTTGAAGTTTTAGACAGACAGAGGCTTCTGGATTCAAGAACATCAAAATCGACTTCTGCTGAAGTGGTGAGAATACAACAAAACATTATATGGCCTGATGAATTTCTGATACCGTTGGCAGAATTGAAAAGGGTACAGATCGAACCCAACGTTAACTCTCCATGTAAACCAGATTCTAGCTCTTTAGAGAAACCGAGATGTTCAGGAGTATCAGCAAATGTCGCGAAAGCAACGAAAAAACTGCGATATAGCGATATCTATACTGATTCTGATGAACCTGGTGCTTTCTTACTTATTAAATTTCGTCCAGAAGGGTGTCGTATTCAAAAAGAATTCAGATATGCTGGTATCTGTCAAAAAATTTCAGCAGATGGAGAAGTACAAATAATGTACCTTACATTGGTTGGTGATACTGGTAAAATATTCGTTGCAGACAAAAATGACGTGTCTGATGTCCCAGTAGAAGATATTATCGTACTTTACCTAATCCAGAACTGAAAACCAAAGGAGGTCGAACTTATTTCGAATTCCCCACTGCAATTAATGTACTTGAAAAGTAAAATACTTTACCTTACTACGAACTGCAAGCAGTAAGTAAAGTACGAGTATTCTCAGTACTCTAATCACATTTTAGAAATTTTTAAATCTTAAGTAAAGCTAGTTATATAGTATATTTTATTACTAAATTACGATAAAAAACACTATATTTTCATATAAAAGTTTTTCATTTTCGTACTCGTAACACCCGAAACGAAAGGTAAGTAACACCCGAAACAATAAAAAAAGGTCATAACAAAGTAAATATAACATAGTAGTTCTTGTTTTTGTGGATGATGGAAAACAAATTTAGTTGTTTAAAACTGACTTTTATTTTCAATATAAGTTCTTTAAGAAATTTCGCTGAATTTCACGACTAAATAACCTTGGTCAGAATGGATAGGCAAAATGAGGTAACGCCCGAAACATACACTTTTTGTCATATAAATCAATGTTTTTACTAAAAATGTAGTAAATTTTGGATTTATTTTAATAATATAGATTAAAACGTTTAGTTTGAGAAATAAAAGCTACTGAATACTTTAATATATTACATAAAAATACAACTTGTATGAGTTCCAGTGTAACACCCGAAACGATGGAATGACCCTTTACTGTGTTGAAGACATAAAAAAAACATTGTATAAAATGGTCAGAGAGTGAAAAAAACTGTTAATACACTAATGAAGGGTAAATTGGTTGACAAAAAAGCCTGACTAGCAGTGGGTTAGGTTGATCTAGTTTCTACCCTTATGTCTGGCAAAAAAAAGATGCCGAAGAGGCCTTAGAGCAGAGTGAACATAGGGTGGAAATCCTCAGAAAAAAACTAGTGTTATTAAATGTGTTTCTTTTTATATTTTTAGATCGAGATATCTATACTAAGTCTGCCAATGAAATGCAATATCAGTTACCAGATATCAATGTGAAAGACAGAATGAAAAACAATGATAAAGCTATAGCCGCATTGGAAGGAAAAAGTTTATTATTTGACAGTTATCATTCTCAGAATGGTGTTTGGAAATCGCAGAGGACAAGAGAAGAGTACAAAAGGAAAATGATGCTTAAAGAAAAAATTGCACTAAGTTTTGGATTCAATTTAAAAAATACTAACAGTAGTCTAGGTATACCTATTGGATATTTTATTGCTAACATATAGAAACCACATACAAAATAAAATAACAATGTTTTAAAAGAACATTGTTTAGATATGCTAATCTATCATATTTAAATACACACATACTCACGACCATAAATCCTCAAAAGGGGTAGCTAGAGTTTCAGAACTAGAAACACTTCAGCCACATTTGGAAGTTAATAGGGGAGAAGATGGTAAAAACAAAGTATGGTTGGTGATTGGTCTCCATCGCTCAAAAACCGCTTTAAAAGCCCCAAACCCTTAGTTGCCTTTTATGACACCCGTGGTTAGAAAAGGGTAGTGACTTTCTAAGCTGGCACTACATGGCAAGTACCACTACTACTAAATAACACTTTTTAATAGTGTGATTCCTAAATAACATTTAAAATTTACAAATGTAACAGTTTTATATAATGATGAGATGATCCAAATTTTAATTATGATTTAGGGTGTTGTGGTGGACAGAGAAAATTAAATTAAATTTTGTAAAATTTTATTCTTGTACCAACTTATTGTCAATCTTACAGATAGTAAACTGCTTTTACATAACCAGTTTTAGTTGGAATGTGACACAGTTATAGAACCAGTTTCAAGTAACAAAAACATACATTATCTTTAAATAAACCCTTAGCAGCTGCGATCTTATGTATTATTTTATTTTCTTTGGAAAACTTACAGCCTAATATCCTAATGCCTAAACAACATGTATAGCTTAATGCCAATTAAAAGTTTCCACATATTACTAACTATATGGATTAATATACTGCAAATATATATGCAGTACATCTATGGATAAATGTTAATATGCATTTCTCAAAAAAAAAAAACTACTCCATGCCATACAAAGTTTTTGATATAGTTTCTGAATAAGTTAAGTGAGGAAATTGGAGGCTGCATATTAAATTTACAAATCATAAGCAAACCAAATGTTTCCTGAGTTAAATTTTCAATTAATATATGACAAAGAATTTCTTTAGAGAAACACAATTGCAAAAAATATTCATGTGTTTTTATTAATTTTGAAAATTACTAACAAGTTATTCTTTATCAACTGCTGGCACAATAACTTTGCCTTAGGAAGTGAATATATGGATCCCATAGTATTTCAACAACTGTCTGCTACTACTATGCAATCCTTGAAACCGTTTCATCAGCCTCCATACATTCATGGTGTAGAGAGCTGTCACTGATGCATAGGGTGTATAGGTATATCTGTTTAGTGTATTGTGTTTGGTCAGCCCTGAACCACTGTTAGCAGATCTTTTCTGCTTAGATTCCATTTCTTATTAGGAAATAGCATTGCTTGCATTGACTGTTTGCAGCTAGGTTCTCTCTGCCAATGTACCTTGCAGAGAGTGCATTGTTGTAGCCACTAGAACAAAGATTCTAGCCAATAAGTCAGATGTGTCATTTTCAAAATACAATTTAATTTTCAGATAACCAGTTTGGTCTTATTCATAATGCTGATGATATCAAATACAGGGACAATGGGTACAATGTGCATGCCTTCAACACACTTGTGTCTAAAAGAATAGGAAATAACCGGAATATACCTGACACTAGGAATAAACTGTAAGTTCGTTTTCACTCTTTGGTGCAGTATCTTAAATTGTAACTGCGGTGATTGTTTTTCAGTTTCAGAGATCTGCAACTGCAATCTATAAATTTAAAAACATGTTTTTTTAAGCACCAACATCTTGCATTAAAATGACTGATTTCGCGTTATTATGTGACTTAGTCTAGTTATTTTATTAATTTAAGATTGTACTTAAATTGTACTTTTTCATTTTGCAGTTGTAAAAATAAAACATATACCCAAACACTACCAAAAGCATCAATAATCATATGTTTCTACAATGAGCACTTCGAAACATTGATGAGATCTGTTCACTCCATCCTTGATAGAACTGACATGCAACACCTACAAGAGATTATCTTAGTCAATGATTATAGTGAAATAAAAGACTTGCATGAGGATGTTCAGAAAGCCGTTTTCGACTTAAACAAGAAGCTACGCCAAGAAGATGAAATGCTAGAAAATAACAATATTGATGTTGATAATATCGTCGACTATATAAATGATGACAATGTTCAGAGCAAATCAGAAAAGACTTCTATTAAATCCAAAATTAATCATTTTAGTATAAAACTTTTGAAAACAAGAAAGCGTGAAGGTTTGATCCGTGCAAGATTATATGGTGCCGAAAACAGTATTGGCGATGTATGTACAACTTTTTATTATTGTCTCTACTCAAGAACAAAAAAATATTTCCCAAAATTTTGTAGGCATTCCAATCAATGAAAATATTAAAAAAAATAATAGAATGGGCGCCTCTTTCAATATTTATTATATTAAGTTCTAGCTATTGTTTATTGTTCATATAAGTGTGGCAGAAGGATGGACAGATATAAGAGAGGTATCAAAGTCTTAATCATTTAATTTTCTTTTGATACGAAACCCTAAAATATGCCTAAAATAAGAAGTATCGCTATACGAAAGGGCAATACAAGCCATTTCTTAAGACGCCTTTCCCTGATGTCATTGAGTTGCTTTATCATTTTCTATCTTTCTATACATATCATAAAAGTTTTAATAGCGTGCTTTCTTCCTAGATATCTTGACTACATCTGACGCAGTCTTCTGTCTTATCTTGAAATTAATATTATGTAGTTAAAAACTTCTTTTATTGATAAGTCAAGAAATCATAGATCTGTTTAAATAAAGAAAAAAACTTTAAGTAAGAAATAAGAGTATAATTTTTTTATTCCTTCCAGGTGTTATTATTCCTTGATTCCCACATTGAAGTAAATGTGGATTGGCTTCCACCACTCGTATCGCGGCTGGCAGAAGGTGTAGATGGTCGTACCATGGAATATTCCACACGAGCTGTTGCACCCATTATTGATGTCATTAATGCTGATACTTTCGAATACACGGCCAGTCCTTTAGTTCGAGGAGGCTTCAATTGGGGACTACACTTCAAATGGGATAATGTGCCCAAAGGCACTTTACAAGGTTGGTATAATTATCGGAAATGATTTTATTTGATACAGTAATTTTATTTCATAAAACAATGTGTACTGTATTTGTTGTTGACAAACACGTTTTGTGTATGTGTGTATGAGTAGAAGCTCTCAGTACTGCTACATCATGTAAACAAAATGTAATTGAGATAAATAATTAATTGCATACAATAGATAAACTTTGTTGCACATAAAATTAAAATATGTTCTGTGATAATATCCCAATTTTCTCTCTCTCAGATGATCCCTTTCAGGCAATCTTATTACTATAAATGCAGTATTAAATCAAATTTAAATCGGTTCTGTGATGAATAATCTACCTTTTTCTATATTATTATCAATTTATTAATGATCAAGGCGATTTACTATAAATGTTAAAGGCTATTGCGCTATTACAGATCAGTGTTTATTAATTATATCAATGTTTCACTATTTTTTACATACTTGGTTTTATTTCACAGCCGATGAAGACTTTGTGAACCCGATTAAGTCTCCAACTATGGCTGGCGGCCTCTTCGCTATGTACAAAAAGTATTTTGATTATATCGGTCAATATGATGACGGGATGGAAATTTGGGGTGGGGAGAATTTAGAGATTTCTTTTAGGGTGAGTATTGTTTTAATTGAAATTGATTTCAGTACAATTTTGATTAAATAAAATGTAATATCATAGTGTTGTGAGCTAGCTAAAAAACATATCCACAAACAAATAATAAAAATTAAATTTGAAATGCTGCCTTTTGGCTTAACACACTTATTTAATTTAATATATAATGATAATTTTAAAACACATACACACTTATATATTTTGTTACTTTATGCTATACATGTTGAATTAAATTCAAAATTCAACTTATCTCTGTCTATCTCTTCTCTTTGTCGTTGCACTCACCCTGTTTTGATCATTTCTTTGTCATCATACTCATCATGTACACAATGAACGCTGAGTTGAGTACATACATATACTCACGCCATTATTTCCTATTGGGGAAGGTAAAGACTATCGCCACTTTCTAAGATCCGGACAAACCTCCCTAGCATCGTGTACATACATACTTTTCATACATTCTCTTTTATTCCTCAAATTTCCAACTTAAGAGAATAATATTTTCAGATTTGGATGTGTGGTGGATCGTTGGAGATGATTCCGTGCAGTCGCGTCGGTCACGTGTTTAGAAAGAGAAGACCGTATGGTTTTGGTGAGAAGGAAGACTACATGTTGAAAAACTCCATGAGAATGGCTAAAGTTTGGATGGACGAATATGTGGTAAGTTTACTAATTTTTCGTGATCAATGTCAGCAGTAAAAAGATGTCCATTGCTAGATATGCCAAAAATCCCCATAACCCGTGCTTTTGCAACGTCCTAACTAAGCTGCTTTCGTCCATCGGTTTACCTTTACCTAGGGGCCAATCCCTCTTCTGAAAAGCCTTCCCTTCCTATAATGGCGGCTATTTACCGGACGACTTACTTCATTAACTATGAAAGCTTTTTTTACACTTAACAGATAATTGTAAATATAAATCGCTTATTTAATATAACTTTATTGATGCATAAGTGGGGAAAAGTTGGTTAAATAAAGGTTGTTGGTGATGGGTCTCCAACCGCATCGCTCAAAAATCCCTTAAAAGCCCCAATACCGTTAGTCGCCTCTTACGTACACCCAACGTAAGAAATGGGGTAGTGCTATTCTAAGCCGAAACTACACAGCATACTTATATACTTTTTGATGGTTACAGGATAAAGTTATAGAGCAAAATCCGTCAGCGGCGCATGTCAAAATTGGCGACGTCTCAGCGAGAATGGCTTTGAAAAAAAAACTGCATTGTAAATCTTTCAAATGGTATTTGGATAACATATATCCCGAACTGGAAAAAGGCGAAGATAATCTCGAAGCTAAAAGACTAGCATCTTTGAATGATCCCGAGAAGCAGAAATTTCAGCCCTGGCAATCAAGGTATGCTTCAGTTTTTAGTAAAATTATACTTGGGTAGTGGAAACAGCGAAGATGTACTAGCCAGTACACCCTCCTGTATACCAACTTATAAATTGTATTTATGCTTGGCCCGAGAAACATTTACATACCGCGATGTAGGAATATGTGCGAGTGAGTCCGCAGTAGTGTGCGCTCTAACAGTACTCCCCTCCTAAGCGATAGACGATATCAAAGCTAACAGATACCTATACAGGGTGGCTCATTCAAATCGGTCAGTATGGGAAAGTCCGAAACTATAAGACATACGAAGATTTGTTCTTAGAAACCATGTCACCGATTTTGATAAAAATAAAAACTGCATTCATACATTTGAAAAAAAAACTGTGCCCAGCTTGGGAATCGAACCCGGTTGTTTTGAAAAAATAAACTTTCACTTTTTCTATTTTGATATCGATTGTGTAGGTCTAATGCTGTAAATGCCTGCATAAAACATGATGCTAAAATGAATAAAATGCATTGTTTTGACATACTTTAATTTCTCAAAGTAGGTGTTCCAAGTGACCACCGTTACAATATTCAACAAGTTCAGGCATGTAAAATTGTCTCTATGACTGTTTGTACCTCTCAACTTATTAATAATAAGTTATTACATACATGCACCGTATCATGTGGTTTGCATTAAATTAAACATTTAAGGAAGTTTTGTTATCTACAGTAATTAAACACTAACAATCAATTGAAAAGCCCACTTAAAGTAAGTATGTAGATATTGTAGATACACAGTCGCCCGATTTAACGCCTCTAGACTATTTTTTATGGGGTCACGTTAAGGATGAAGTTTACAAAACAAGCTATGACACCGTTGAAGACCTAAAAGCAGCCATTGAGTCAATTTTAACACAAATTCACCACATGAAGATACAAAATGCAATAGTAAGATCGTTACCTAAACGTGTCGAAAATTGTATTGAAAAAAATGGTCACACACCTACTTTGAGAAATAAAAGTATGTCAAAACAATGCATTTTATTCATTTTAGACATCATGTTTTATGCAGACATTTACAGCTTAAGACCTACACAATCGATATCCAAATAGAAAAAGTGTAAGTTTAGTTTTTTCAAAACAACCGGGTTCGATTCCCGAGCTGGGTACAGTTTTTTTTTAAATGTATGAATGCAGTTTTTCTTTTTATTAAAATCGGTGACATGGTTCCTAAGAACAAATCTTCGGATGTCTTATAGTTTCAGACTTTCCCATACTGACCGATTTGAATGCGCCACCCTGTATACCAATTACCAAGTTCAGTTTGAGCCGTAAGGCCAGTGATTGCGTGCCTGTAGATGCTCTGCTGAATAAGTGTTGTGGTGGGGTAAACGAGAAGTTTAAGTTGCAATTCTATTGAGAAATGTAGTAGAAGGAAGCGTGTATTCTTATCGACGTGTCACAACTGTGGAGACAGCAAAGATGTACTGGCCAGTACACCCTGCAGTGTACCAACTTATATTTTTTATTTAAGCTTAGCTTGAGAAACATTTACATACCGCAATGTAGGAATATGAGTGAGACGCTGCTATGTGCGAATGAGTCCGCAGTAGTCTGCGCTCTAACAGTACTCATACACATGTGGTTTACGCTGATTAGACCGAAGGGATAACAGATATCCTATTATTACTTAGAATCACATGAAGTTGGGTCATTTTTTGGACATTGTGCCTTGTGGTTGCCTGAACAGTGTATATGTGATAGGGGTAGGCCTATTGTGACTACACTGTCTTAAGATTTAGTGAAAATCATCTATGAGGGCCGTTCAAGTATTACGTAAGCACTATGGAGGGGTGGGGGGGTCTTTGTATTGCTTATTTTGGATGACATTGGGGGTAGGGGAGCCTAGATTATGATTACGTCATCGGTAGTTATTTTAGAACCAAAGTCGAACATGCAAAACGTGTGGTCTTTATCACGCTTCCGTCAAGTTACTAAATCGTCACATGGAGAAAATTCATACAAAAATAAACACGGTTGTTAACGGTGAGGGAAAACATCATCGGGATACCCACATGGCTAAGTTGATCTTAGTCAATTGGCCTAGACATCGATTTTAAAACATACCCTTTTTATATTTTAAATCGATTAAAGACATCAAACTATACAACTTTGCCTATGGTATGTTCATCTAAAATATTGTAATTTTCAAAATAATCTATACTGATATTATAAAGCTGAAGAGTTTGTTTGTTTGAACGCTAGGATCTCAGGAACTACCCCATATCCATAGGATAGGATAGGATAGGATAGGATAGTCCATTTATTGAGGAAGGTTTTAGGCTATATATCATCACGCTGCGACCAACAGGAGCAAACTATCAGCGAATAATGTTGCAAAAACGGGGATAATTATTCATACTAAGGCTTCCGTTGTGTGCGCTGCGTAAACGGTTTAAGTTACCCGAAAAAAATGTATTAAAGAATTATTTCTCTTTAAATGATCTAAAAAAATGCCCGCGACAGTATATGTCTAACTTTTAAGTTTCACTTACTATAACCATTTTTATGGTAAATAAATTTGGTCGAATTTAATGCATAATTGCCATAATGTTTTATCAACATAATATTAATCTTTATCCAAATAAATATGTTGTTGATTGAGAGTATATAATTGAGAACAAAATTGTCCATGACATCACTTAATTTAAATAAACATCTTAGAAGATAATACAATTTTTAAATTACTCCGTAACAAAATTTACACGCGTGCATGAAGTGCAAGACAAGACGCTGCGCTGGCCGGCGAGCGAGGTCACCTGCGCGAGAAGCTTATATTTAAGCCTTATCCTATTAATATTATAAATGTGCAAGTTTAGATGTTTGTGTGTTTGTAGCTAAATGAAGACTAATTCACAGAACGTATTTACAGGAAGCCAGATAATGATCCCAATCAACACAATAGGACACTTTTTATCCCAGAAAAATTAAAAGATCAATAAATTTTCTTAAAAATGGTTAAACAGACTAAGAATCAATGCTCAGCCGAAACTACTATACTTATAAACTTAAAATTTATAAAGTGGAAAAATTGTGAGGACACTATGAAATACACCTTTTTTCTCATCGCATGACAGAGACCCTCAACAGGTCAGTTAAATATTTCAGTTTGACGACGTGAAAGTCTACACTTTTGACAGTACGAAGTCTGTGGGGTCAGCTAGTAAAGAAATAAGTTGCAAGATAGTCTAAGAATAGTTGCTCGTTAGTTACACTAGATGGTGCTAGCTGCATTGTACATCGCGGTATGAATTCTTTTTTTTCGGAGTATAAATACCAAACATTTTCATTTAACATTACACTTTGTCGTCTTTGTACGAACGAAAATTAAACAGTTTTTTGAAGTGTTGGTATACAATAGTATATTATAACACTTAATAAATAGCTAAGTAGACAACTGTGTCATGTCCTCCCATAAGGTAACATAACATCAGCGACAGAAACGTCTTGTGTTTGGTGATTATAAGGGATTTTTGAGCGAGTTGGTTGGAGACTGTTGTGTAGTGTCGGTCGGCTTATAATTACATTACCCCATTTCTTACGGTGGGTGTACGTAAGAGGCAACTAACGGTATTGGGGCTATGCTATTAAGGGGTTTTTGGGCGATGCGGTTGGAGACCCAGCACCAAACCTTTATTCCACCATCTTTTCCCTACTCAACTTTCCAAAAGTGGCTGAGGAATTTCTAATTCCTTAAGAAACTTACCATACTTTCTCAGTTTGATCTAGACAGTGACGCTTTTTAATTATTAATTATTGTGAAAATTACAATAATTCAGATAAGCATTCCATAGGCCAAGTTGTTTAGTTTGATGTATTTTATCAACTTAAAAGATAAAAAGGGTTTGTTAAAAAACGAGGTCTAGGTCAATTGACAGTATATTCATACAAAACGGCAATAGGCCTGCTCCCTATTCAGGGATATACGCCGTGAATGTTTGAGTTAACTTGAGTTGAGAACGAACAAAGACATTCCCAAATCGAATGAAAGTGAGCATACTTGCAACATTGAGCAGCAATCCAAGCTATTCAATGTCATCGAAAACATATAATCATGGATTTGAATTTAATATGTGTACCAAAAATTTAAAGTAAGTTAGTTATGTTCGTAAGATTCTAATATTCTTGTCGTATGAAGGGACCAAAAATCTTGTATCAGTTTCTTGTGTCAAATCAAATATCTATCCTAAATCTTTTTTCTTATTTTTAATATGAAAATGTTTACGTAAGCATAGGGGGAGGGGGTAAGAGCTTTGCTTACTTTTGCTGACAAGGGGGATAGGGGGGTAAATAATTGTAATAAATCTGCTTACGTAATATTTGAACGGCCATGTCCGTTTATTTGCAATGTTTTTCTGCACCGTTAATGACCGAGATTAATAAATTGTAAAGATGACTTAGAAAAAACAAATGTGTAGGTCCGACTCAGTAGGTCAGGATTTACCTCTCAGAATCGTTAGCAATTTTCTCAGCCCTGAGCCAACAAAGTTATTATTAAATTATCGTAGAATTATTTCGTCCATGCAAACTCGGCCATAAATCATAGGAGCAGTAGGGCGATATCTTATATCTTTGTTACACTCGTGCGCAGCATAGAAGCCTATTGTTTACGCATAGGGATGACTATACTTTTTGCCGATATGAGATAAGCCGCACCGCGAACGCTTATCGATATATTATCAGAACTATAAATTTTAGACTGACTAATGATATAACATAACATAAACATAAACGTTCACGCCGAATATCCCCGAAGGGGTTGGCAGAGGTACTAATACTTCTGAACATCACGTGACTTTGTCACCTGGTGTTCAGAGTACCCACGTTTTGCATGGACTGTGTACTCACGTGGTAGGGGGCAGGCCTATCGCCGTTTTGTACGAATACACTGAACTCAGTCACGTGGGTTTCCTCACGATGTTTTCCCTCACCGTTAACAACCATGATAAATTAAGCACACATATGTCATTAGAAAAGACAAATTGATGTAGGCCCGACCCGGGATTTGAACACTAGTGGCTTGCACGTTAACCGTTGTTCTACCCATTGAGCTATCACGTAAGCTATGACTAATGATAATGCGATTGAATTACAATTTTATCAATTTTTTTGTATATATAAAAAGGCAAATCATGGTTTAATTTTTTTTTGCTCCGAAAATTGTTATAGTTCGTGTAAAAACCCTCCACTGTAGCACTTTAGGAATCCAAGCAATCAATGTTGCAAACATTAATGAGACAACTATTCATGCATTATAGTATCTCATAAGCAATTAACAATAGTGCACCCACGACGATGATTCATTTTCGTATCGATAACGGGACAGCGCGTACGTCGCGTTAACCCCTCACTATACCTGTTAACTGTTCCGATGATTTTCGACCAAATCTGCCCAGCAAAAAAAATACTAGTATAAATATATTTTTTTTTTTTGGAATTGGTATTTATTTAATGTCTGGCAATGTATACTTATATATTATTTGTGTAATCTCTTGCAGAAAGCGGAACTACACGGACTCATTTCAAATTCGGCTGAAAAATACATCTTTATGCATACAAAGTGCTAAAGATGTAAAAACCAAGGGCGGTGGCCTAATACTTGCTAGTTGTATTAGAACTCTAAATCAGGTATGTTAAATCAATTTCATGTCAAATATTACTAATATAATAAAAAACATCGTATGTTTAGTACTAATATGATTGTTATACACTGCATACTGTAGTAGTAGTAGTATGGTATGGTGAAAATTATGGTGTAGTAGTATGGTGAAAATTTGTCCTTTTCTAGATTTAGGTACAAAAAAGTATGTGTACTGATACTTGTCAGTATACCTAGTATACTGACAAGTATCAGTACACATACTTTTTTGTACCTAAATCTAGAAAAGGACAAATTAACACCATACATATTTTTTAAAGTGGCTGAGGAATTATAATTCCTTAGCTCTGGTTACCCCTTCTAGGGAAATATAGCCGTGAGTATATGTATGTATGTATGTACATATTTTTTGTGTACATAACAAAAAAGATTAGCGAAACTTTTTAATTATATCTCGGCTTTTTAGCTGAATTCTTTAACTACATTTACAAGACAAGATGTGTGTAAATTTTAAAGGGGTATGAGTAGTTTTATATAGAAGTTTGGGGCAGATTTTTTTTCGCTGCCACCCTCTTAATTTTATTTCTTATAAGTATTGGTCTTATCACAGCTGTATACAACCATACGACGTTTTTTAGGTCTAGACCATGTCTATTTAATAAATAATTGTTTCACAGATGTGGTTCCAAACGGATCGATCAGAGTTGGTGCTTGGTCGCTTGCTCTGTCTGGATGGCTCCAACAATGTGTCTCCTTCTTTGAGGAAGTGCCATGAGCTCGGTGGATCGCAGGAGTGGAAACATAAAGGAACGGTAATAACATACAAACTTACATAAGAACTATACATTTATACATATCACGTGAATGCACGTCCAAACATAACCTTTTTAATAGCATCAGAAAATATCGCTGCTAGCATAAGAAAAAATAATGTCACGTGATCCTCATAAGTATTACCTCTGTTACTCCTTCCGGAAATAAGACGTGACCATTGAGTTCAGTTAACTAAAGGGTCTTTCAACAGGATCGCTTACATTATTACTGTATGACAAGGAGTAAAGATTTTTGTAGAAAAGCTTTTTTTTACTCCAAAAAAATTAGACATACCTCAGCCCCTTTTTAGATGTTAAGCGGAGAAACGATTATAATATAGAAGATGTTACGAGATAAACATGATAAAGCACACATACATACAGGTCAAACCAAGACCATCTATATTTTCCATCACATATTTTATCGATATTTCTTTAAGCATATTGATTTTTAAACTATTTGATCCATAACTCCATAAAAAATCTATAAAGTCATTTTTATATTTCAGGCTGGTAGTCCTGTATACAACACGGCAGCCGGAATGTGTCTAGGGGTAGACAGAGTATATCGCTCCGAACCAATAATTATGGTTATTTGTGACAACCAGCCAACGAACCAATGGGATTTTGTTCGAACTTAACATTTGAAAGTTTTATACTGTATTGTTTAAATATTTCATAGAATTTTATGTAAAATGGTTTTTATACTAGTAGATTTTATACAATGAAATAGTGCTTCCGACATGGTATTAATTCTATGTACGCCAAGTCTTTATATGCATATGTTTGACTGATTTAAATGGTTTTAAATTAATACCTTATTAGTGAATTTCAGCTTCATACTCGTTTAAGGAGTATTTTTTCATTATCAACATATAAAAATATTTTCGATGCATATTAATATAAGGCTGTGCGAATTCATACGTGAATCTCATATCATTAAGGTTGTTATGTTTATAAAAGTGTTTAAGATGAGCTTGGATATGACTGAAAGTTGTACTTGTTATGTTGGTTTACGAGATAAGTACAATGAAATATGGGTGATGTATTTTATAAAGTACGTATAATGCAACATGTTCTTATGTTATTGTTACTGCTAAGTAAATGTAGAGGTATCATTATACAAGACTTTTCATATTATATGTTTTGTAATTGTATTGTGCTGTGTAGTGTCGGCTTAGTATAGCACTACCCCATTTCTTCCGGTGGGTGTACGTAAGAGGCGACTAACGGTGTATTGGGGCTTTTAAGGGATTTTTGGGTGATGCGGTTGGAGACCCATCACCAACAACCTTTATTTTACAATAATTTCCCCACTCAACTTTCTAAAAGTGGCTGAGGATTTTTTAATTCCTTAGCTCTGGCTACCCCTTTTAGGGATATGTATGTATGTAATTACAGAATTACAATCCTATCAATTCCTTTTATAATTAAATATTTCAACAATAAGATGTATGTTGAAAGAAATATAAGAAAGTAATATTTAATATGGTTGAAGTACATGTGAGGAAATAAGTAAAGAGTTTTAAATATATATAGCCATCGTGGATGGTATCGAATCGATTGTCACTAAGTGAAAGAGTTTTTGTGTGTTGATTTTATCGATCGATGACGTCATTAAGTACAAAAGTTGAGCAATCTTTAAAAAAATATAACTTTACTTTTATTTTCGTGTTTACTATCGAATAAAAATATTTAATAAATACCAAAAAAAACTTTGCATACCGAAATTTGGCCAGCGTGGTAGACTATGGCCAAATCGCTCTATATAGGGTAGGCTCGAGCCCCTTGGTGGGGACATATATGAGCTGGGAGAGTGAATGTCTGGTTATTTAAAGCTGACTATAGGATTAGATATTAAAAGTATGAACAATGCCGAAAGGAAGGCGCAAAATGAAGATAGCCTTCCAATGGTACCTTCTATTATTTTCTATTAACTTTATTTGCTCTCTTTAATATAATGGATATTTTTTTGATAATCCTTATGTGTCTTTTCATAATAAAATACCTATTTTGTAGTTAAGTGTAATTAAGACTTAACCCCTTAACTATTCACGTTGAAGCCTGCTTAACGATATAATTTATAAGTTTATTAACTTTAGTGGTCGGTTTTTGTATTGTCATAAGTAAATATTAAGCATCTGTCTGTGAAAGTATAAGCTTATTGCCTTTACTAAAACTGGGTATACTACCGACTTGAGCAATGTTACTCAAAAGTTTACTAGGTAATTGAATAGTTTTTGAAGCCGTGTAATACTGTAAATCGTATTTTGTTTTTGTTTCAATTCTGTACTTGCGACAATGATTTAAAAAAAATGTTATTGCGATTAAAGTATTTTATTAAAATAGTTTGATTGCTTATTCCTAATGACTCTTAATGAACTTAAACAATGTACGCAATTCTTTTGCAATTACATAGCAACTAAAAAAAAATATTTTTTTTTGTGTTGTATTGCTGTGTAGTATCGGCTTAGAATAGCACTACCCCATTTCTTCCGGTGGGTGTACGTAAGAGGCGACTAACGGTATTGGAGCTTTTTAAGGGAATTTTGGGCGATGCGGTTGAATACCCATCACTCTACAACCTTTATTTTTACCATCTTTTCCCCAGGCAACTTCCAAAAGAGGCTGAAGGATTTCTAATTCCTTAGCTCTAGCTACCCCTTCTAGGGATTTATAGCCGTGAGTATATGTATGTATATTTTGTTTTATGAATGAGTAACTGTTATTTAGCGAGCGTCAGAATGTATAAATAATATGTCTACCGTTACTTCTTAGGGTGTAAGCAAAAATATAAAGCAACAAGAAAATTCCTTCCATTAACATTGTAACATTTTTTCGAAATTGATATGTATTTAACATACAATTTGTAACATAGCACTTTTATTGATAATATATTTTATATACGACTGAATTAATGCTAGTTTTATATTAATAATAAATATGATTGTCCATCACGAAAAAAAAACCGATCACATTTTGTTGACCTTTCCAGACAATTATTCCAGGGAATATCGATGACACATATAGCCTTATAGACATGGCGCTGGATCTGTACCATTTAAATAATCTTTACTACTGTAATAAAGTTTTTTTGAAAGAATATCTTTTATATATTTATTTATTATAGAGGGAAGTATGTTAAACATATGTAGAGACTGCCATAAGGGTTATACTTAGTTCGCTAGACTACATAGAGTTATTCAATTTATTAAGTCTATACTTCGAAGAATAGCAAATACAGTTTGTGTAAAGAACTTAACAGATTAATTAGCCAAGTTCAAACTATTCTTTGAGTGTTTTGAAGGATTACCAAGAATATTTTTTACCCACAACTGATTGTAAAATAATAAAGTTTCTTCTTATGTAATAATGTATTTCACTTTTTTACCCTGCTCAAAAATGGTTGATGTTTGTCAATATTTCCAATCTTCGATCATATTTACTATAGATTCACCAACGAAGAACGAAAAACGGCCCGGCCAAACAGTTCTTTTTTATATGGTAAGCACTGTTTCACTGACGGTCGCGTGCTAGATCTTGTAATAAATAATAGGTCTTAAGAAAATGCGGTAAGGCTGATAAAAGTAGAAAATTGTCTTGTCATTCTCGCGGTCCACTTTTGTGTGTTGAATTTGTATAGAGTGCGGCATCTTTGGTATCTATGATCGAAGTTTCCAATACTCTAATTAGTAAAATTATGAACAGCTTTATTTCCTTTTTTTACATCTAATTAAACAGGTAATACTAGGAAAGATGTGATGACATCTCACTATAATTCCTCTCTTCCTGAAGGAATTGAGTTATATAATTCGGTAAAGAGTAATGTATTGATTTATAAATATTTTAAAAATCAGCTCAGACGTGTCCCCGCCGAGCGACTTGAGTCTTGCATTATTGGGTGGATAGGCCTCTACAGACCGAAGATTTAACGCGCTCACTCCAAAGCAGAAAACAATATTTATCATCTTAATTTTGTATTTTTTTAACATACATACATAGATATACTCACGGCTATAAATCCCTAGAAGGGGTAGCCAGAGCTAAGGAATTAGCAATTCCTCAGCCACTTTTGGAAAGTTGAGTGGGGAAAAGATAGTAAAATAAAGGTTGTTGGTGATGGGTCTCCAACTGCATCGCCCAAAAATCCCTTAAAAGCCCCAATACCGTCAGTCGCCTCTTACACCCACCGGAAGAAATGGGGTAGTGCTATTCTAAGCCGACACTGCAAAGCAAATTTATTTTTTTAACCTGGTTCAATACGTTACTGCTTGTTTTTATCGGTTATGAGTATGTTATGTTCACTAAGTAAATTATTAAAAACTAGGTAGGCGTGTAATAGATATAAATAACATTGAGACTTTTTAAGTGATTATCGGGCGATGCAGTTGGAGACCCATTTGACTAACTTTTCCCCATTCAACTTCCAAAAGTGGATAAAGAATTACTATTTCTGAGCTGTAGCTACCCTTTTTTGGGATTTATAGCCGGTAGAATGAATGATTGATAGATGAATTTCATATATTTCTTTTTGTAGTGGTCATATCATTCAATCAACGATTAGTATTAACCAAACGGTTTACTGCTACGCCACGAAGACGTTAGTGTTGACTTCAAATTTTTGATAAGCTATATATCTAGTAGTCATACTATTGAGAAACAATTAAATGGACATTTATTTTGATGAAAATGGATGAAACCCTTATTTTTTCCAAAAATACTATTAATGCAGAGTCTAATAAAGTCGTTCGATGAAAAAAATAATCGTGTAAATATGGGGAGCCCTATAAAAGTTATGTTCCTGTAGGAACCCTTGCAAAATCCGGGATAAATGTTATCCTATATGTTGGCCAGGAGTATAAGCTACATTCATACCAAATTTTATCAAGATCCGTCTGGTAGAATTAACGTGATGACCGGACATACAGATAGAAAGACAGACATTTTTTTCAAAAAGCACAAATTTGGGTTCAGCATCGTAAATTAAACATATTCCACCGGTTTTAATTTTTTTTTCTTCAATGTACAGTTTTGACCTCGATACAGTCTAGTCTAGTAATAGATACAGTCGATACAGTCTAGTCTATTATCATTTGTTTGATGATACTCATTTACTCATTTGTTGTTTTTTTTCATCAGGAGGGATAGACGGAAAAGTATCCCCCCTGGTAGCACTATGTGGAAAAAAAATCCTTTCTTCCCCCACAGGGGTGATAGCTCAGGGGGGATATGTGGAATAGCCCAATAA
This sequence comes from Bedellia somnulentella, assembly GCA_963576735.1. Taxonomy (NCBI): domain Eukaryota; kingdom Metazoa; phylum Arthropoda; class Insecta; order Lepidoptera; family Bedelliidae; genus Bedellia; species Bedellia somnulentella. Next base: position 13,237,900 of record OY755170.1, read on the forward strand.
AACGAACTCTTTAGTCTATAATCAGGTCGTAAATATTTGCCACAAGGAGGGTAAGGACCTTGAGCATGAAATTGTAACAAATAATGTAAATGATTAAGGCTTTGGTATTTATCAATGCCAGAGTGCTTTTTTCTCAATTAAGTTCAGTTTCTTTTACAATCAAATTGAAATCTCTTGTACAAAATTTCCCTTCTATTCTAAATACAAGAATAATGTGGGACCCGCCGTGTATAATATTTAAACTAATATTGGGGTTCCTGAGACATCTAAACAATTACCGGTCTCTCAATGCCAAATCTATAGACTTCCTTCGACCCTTATTGATTCGACGGTTCCTCTAAGATACATACATACATACATACACTTACTCACTGTTGTAAATGTCAATAAAAAGGTTACACTGGGAAAGGATGCTTGGTGATGGGTCTCCAGCCACAATAGCCACATTCCCCAACACTATTTTTAAAGCCTTAATACTCTAAGTCGCTTCATACGACACTCATTGTAAAAATGAGTTAGTTAGGCTCTATGGTAACATTTTTTTTCACATAATTACTTACTTATACTCACGCCCATTATTCCCATTGGGGTAGGCAGAGACTATCGATCGTCACTTAGTACGATCTTGACAAACCTCTCTTGCTTCCCTTACATTCATTATATTTCTCATACATGCTCTTTTATTCTTCTCACTTCGGAACCCCGCCTTTATAAGAACGTGTCTATCTGGTCAAGAATAAAAGATAATGATAATAAGGAAAAATTATTGGGCTGCTATATAAATAAAACAAACAATTCGATATGTTAATCAACATTTATTTTAACATTCAAAATGACATAAAAAGGAGGCTTTTTGCCTTTTAAAAGTCTTTGATATTTATTAAATACGTGCCTACAGAATTAATTTCATTTATAGAGTGTTTTCGAGACGAGACACCAAAAAGTATGCCATACTATACCATGACCGTTTCGTTTAGAGATCATAGTCTGACTAGTGTTTTAGCTGGTTACCTAAATTTTGCTTACTCCACAAGAGCGTCTTTCAGAGTAAAGGCATTCTAGTAAAAGACGGTCGAAATAGCCATACCCGCTTTTTTGCCTTTGTTATTTACCAGAACTAGTTAGGCCGAATGATATAAATAGTATTTCTTAAGTTATGAATGAGGCTCTCGCGCATTTACGAGGTTTCATTGGCATACGCTTTTGTAGGTTGCGGTTATGGTAAAAGACTCGCCTTTACACTGTCATATCTCATCAACTTAGGTCTTCATTTTTTTCATGATATTCACAACAAGTCACAAAATGGTACTTTCTCAGACAATAACGACGCTTAGTTACATACTTCTCGGGTCATAGTGAAGTTAAACTCACAAAAATAATAAAGTTTTTAAGTAAAATAGAATTCAAATTTTTAATACAGTATAAACTTAAAGCATTAGAAGATATATAAAGATCACAGAAAATATACTTACACGTTAATGGTTGAGCGGCTTAAATAGGAATCAGAGAGATATTATTTATCGCGATGTTATAGAATTAACTAAAAATTCGACATGATTCTCGGACAGATAGATGAACTAGCCTGCCATACCCTGGAAGATCTTAAAGATCCGGGTGATGTGACTTAAAGCCATAAAACTAGGAGCCGTAAGTTTCTTGAAATTAGAAATTTAACATAATGATTTGATATGAAATATATAGATATGAAATACACTTCTTCTCTGTACATCTCCTGGTAAATTATATCTCAATGATTGGAAACAATATCTCAAGAATAATCATCAAGAAGCCATCTCATTCATTTCGTTATATGCTTTTGTAATGAGATGACTACTTTGTTGAAACCATATGTGATTTCTCCAGTCAAGATTTCGTAGAGTTAACATTAAACATTTATACATTACACTAAACGGCAAGCAATAAATACACGGTAAAAAGTACATTTAAGCAGTTACTGCTGTGTTTGTTTGGGATTAATATTATTTAATACCTTTGTTTGGTCAATAGTTAAAGGATGATAATATTGTCAATAAGTACATCGGTTTCCTTCCAACCAATTTGGAAAACTCATACTTCCGTCTGTTGTAGACGGAATGTATATCAATAAATAGAGTTGAAAATTTGACTTTAATGTTGTAAATCATTAGGAGTATTGTGATCAGTAGTACGTCGACAGCTGATGCTAACAAGCTTCGTTAGCATGTACATACTATTGGTCCCAACCGCAAGGGAGATACATATCTCATAGATGAAGAGGAATTTTGCCTTTTATATTTTTAATTTAGGGTCAAAATAAAGGGGCCAAATAAATATAAATGCTATTATGATATGGTCAGTTCAATAGTTAAAGCTTCTTGATGGAAAATTACCAGATATTTCTATTAGAACCTGTAACATTTTGTAAATGTTGCAGTTATTTTGTTAGACTATAAATGAGCAAAACTTGGATAGGTACAAAGGTACTTTAGACAATTATAGGACATTAAGAAACATTAGTACCACTGCTTATGATCCACTTTTATGTTATAATAATAGACATGAAACACGACATTAATACATAGAAACTTATCTTAATAACATAGAAATAGTGCGGCGTTACATGAGACGCATGAAACATCATTCTTATCCTTCCCTTATCCCTCCGATTGCCAGATTTAATAAACATTAATAGCCACAGCATAAAAATCCTTCTTAAAACAGGCACTTCTAAACCCGAATAAAACCTTTTCAAAATTTCCTGTCTAGCTCGGAGCCAATAATCAATATAGCGAAAATGCTAACCAAATCCAATATCTTTAAGAGACTTTCCTTAAATAGTATTCCTCTGTCATACGTTTCAAGTGACGGCCGCTCATGTTACAAAAAGAGCACAATGCCACATATACCAGTACCGTTAAACAGACATTAAAACACCGAACATATACGATAAATTGATAAAATAACCACTTGAGAGGACACATAACGCATCCTCGTGGTTTGATCTTAAACTCATTCGTTGTACATAACCCACAATAATCTTGTTGTTTTCGATTTATAGTATAAATTACATTATATTATTAACTCTATTAAATGAAATGTATTCATGCAGGGATCTTCTTAACCTAGGGGTCCTTAGCTTACAAGTTTTCTTTTACATGGTATTACACAGAGGGATGATTGTGATGCTAGAGAACGACAGAGAGTACGTATTAGTTCTTATTCCTTCTACAGAAACCTAGCATTGAGTTTAGTGAGTACATTTCACATTAGTCCAAAAATAAAAAAATAAAAAAAGGTTTATATCGCTTATTTATGCAACCAAATGCAAAATCAGCTAGCATTCCAAATGTACAAGGCTAAAACTTGATTTACACTTGATTGCACCATTACCTAACTTATCTATATACCTACATAACTTATCTAAATCCGCGTGTTAAACGGGTGAACTATGTTACTTAATAGTAAAAAATTTTGAAACACACTTAAAAAATGAAGCTTACTACTAATCCTATGAGTAACCTACTATCTATGCGTACCTAATAAGCGTATTTTTGGGAATATATATGACTTAGAGACGAGTAAAATTATATATTTGTGTCTTTTATATTTTTATTAATTATCATATTTATTATTTAACAAACGGTTGTACTATTTGTGCATTCATTGAAATGTATATGGTCACCGACAGTTTACATGTTTTGTATTATGGCAACGAGACTTACACTATCTTATAAATATCTGTTGACTAATAAATTAACTATCGAACTACCTAGTCTGGAAATATAATACTCTATTTCTGTTAAAAATAAGATCTAGTTCTTATTTTATTTTAATGAAAATTAGAACCATGAAGTCTGAAGCTATTTTTATAATAGAGAAGAAGAATAGAAAATTATATCGAGAAAAGCTAGGTTATATAAACTTCGGATTCACCAATACTTCTTAAAATAATTACTTTTTCCTGATATTTAATTATATTCGATAGAGATAAAAGATGTGAAACAACTGTTCGTAAAATTAGTACGCTTTATGACTTTTTGTAATTTTACTCCATAATAAAAGGAAATAAGTTGAAATATAAATGGAATACATATTTTATATTTATAGTAAAAATACCTAAGTATACCTAACTACTTAAATATATTTACAGCTTACTTAAAAAACATAAGCAAACGGTGAGTGATTAATATGAAAATCCTATGATAAAAAGGTGCTTCAAAGGTAGAATAAAACTTATATTATTAGGTGAGTTTGAAAAGCTTATCTAATTATTCCTTAAGCGTAAAAAGTGAAACACGTCATGATGGTAATGGTAACTGATAAATCAAATTCTATCTTGCTATTTGTTATATGTAATGTAAACCTAATATATGAACACGACTAACATTAATCATTTCATTTTCAAGAAAAGTTGCTGAAAACTTTATTTGTTTATGGAGATATAGGATAGGTGCGTATTTACTTATTTATTTACTTTACGTATTTATTTATTTACCGCATGAAGCAATGAATATATGATTATGATTACAAATTGGCTTGTTCGTTTGTATAATAATCACATTAAAGAATCTGATAAAGTAATGAAATATGGTGAAATTTGAAAAGACGTTAACTTAAATCCAGTCAAATAGAATAGATGATCAAATAATTTCTAATTAAAACCGTAGCTGCGATACTAAATGAAATTAAGTAACCGAAGTTGTGTCAAGTGAATGTTGCAAATATATATTATAAATAAAAAAATAAATTTTATTAAATGTACTGCTTGTAACGTGAACTGATGAAGTTTAGGTTTTCTTAATCATAATAGCATTTTAGTATTTTATTGCAATTTTGATGATAGGTACATATTGTTTGAAACATTACCTAATTAAATTAGACTGCAAGTAATCTTGAAAATGAAATGTCGTTACTAACTGTAATTAATGAACATTTTGTCGACTCAATCAGATTGGACAATGTACTCGAACACGATCTAATGATACATTGTTGATCCGCATTTCAACATTGACGATCTAAGGGCTTAAGCAACATGTAAAATAAGCAAAAGTATAAAAACTGTAATAAAACAAGTATTGAGGAATTGTTCACTAATGTGTTACGTCAATAAAGTAATAAGGTCTCAGAACAGAGGATATCATCAAATAGAAATATGCTGCTATATGTATTCATTCAGTTATCATTAAAACAAGCAAGGTTTTGTGGCAACAGATCTGAGATCTGATATGATTGTGAAAATATATTAATCATTAAAATTTTACATATTGGATAGACCCCTGACCAAATATTGTTAAATTGCGCCGACAAACAGTTCAAGAACTAAGTTTAGTAACATCTAAATCTATAGACAACATATAATCCCTTGCACATATTCGTTGATACAATTAAAGTTTGGTATTTCCATATTTTCGCCGACCTTTTATCAACTGTGAAATTAATTGGTTCGCCTGAAAATACCAAACTTGAAGATACATCAACGGTACAAGTCGATGACTTCAATAAATGTTTCGATGTCTAATTTATAGCCACGGGATCCCTCAAACCGCAACCCTTATATTACAAATGTTCGATGCACTTTGTTGTATATTACAGCCTTCCTTATTGTACGATAATAAAATTAAAAATATACAAATATATTTGTCTATTTTTTTTAAAAAAATAAGTCTTTATTAATTGGAAGTCGAGTAACTTAAGAAAAAAATAAAGTTACTTAATAATTATTTAAAGTATACTTCGACCAGCCGTGATTGCTAATAAGCCATACCCATTGAGGTAGAACCCCGCCTGTGCAGACAGGCCGCGATTCTAATCCCAGGTTATTGGTTAATTTGTGGGGCAAAACATCGTGAGGGAACAACACATAGCTAAGTTGTACTTAGTTAAATGACAGTGCATTCGTACAAAACAGCGATAGGCCTGCCCCCTATCGCAAGAGTACACTGTCCATGCAAAATGTGGGTACTTTTAACACCAGGTGACAATGCCACATGATGTACAGAAGTAATAGTACCTGTGTTTTAAGGAGGCTATTTTATATGTTTGTTCACGGGGATCACCCACAGACGGGCAGCGCAGGACCGGTCGCTGTGGAGATCTTTTGGGAAGCTTATGTCCAGCAATGGTCTCCTTGGTTGAGGTGAGATTACTTTAGTCAAAATTCTAGGATAAAATAAAATAAATTCCATTTGGGAAGGCTGTAAAATATAGGCAAGTGTAGACATCTACACATTTATTGACGTCGTCATAAGAGACACAAATCTTAATATTCACACTAATATTCAGTATTGCTTTTTGTGAGAATCACGTTAGTGTGTTTCAATTTAAACGAAAAATGCCTATGACTAATAACGATTATGACGTTTTATATACTATATAGTAATTTAAGCAAACAAGCCTATATTCTAGATTGAAGAAAAATATATTTACCTAATACTACTATGATTACGCACGGGCATTTAAATAAATATAAAAATAGACTAAGCGAAAATGTCACTATTTAGGGGATGTCAATATTAATTTTCCTTATACATATTTGTGAGAGCAAGCAATTTTGGCAATTTTTGGGGAGGCCGATGTCCAACAGTGGGCTCACGTCTGAGTAGTAGTGATAATGATTTATTTACTATTTGTTTTGCCAGTACCTAAACATACTATACTTCTTCTAGTTCTGGGACTCACTGTTTAAGAGCACCCAACAGTGAGAACCGTTATTTAGCAAAATCGTATTACCTTCTAATTCACCTAAATGTAAGCAACTTGCGGTTTTCTTTTCTGACTAAATTATTAATTTAATATTGTGTTTAAAATTGATACAATTAAACTTTATAACAAGCGCCAAAAGTAAAGTTTAAAAGCGACTTTTTTTTCTTTTTACTTTTTTTTATAAAACCTTACAAATAGGATTTCAAACGATAACTACATATATTTCGTAAAATCTTAGTACTTATCGTATGAACGTATTAATATTAGCTTAACTACACTTAACATTTGGAACTAATGTGAAATGTTTCATGGTCGTTTTATTATTATGTCTGGAGCTACATAATAGCATTCTATTTTGTGAAAATGTACCATTAAAGCAAGAAATCAAACTCTCAGCTCATAAACCTATGATCTTCACATTAAGTTCCGAAATCTAGTCTTATCCTAATCTAAACAATATATGCTCGGATCATGCTTCTCTGTCGTATCTCTCGGAAAGGGGACATCGAGTGGACACACATCAATTTATTTGATTATATACCTTAACTGTATTTGCCTCGTTTCATCACAACATTAATAATCTTTCATATTTTTTACGTGATGATCAAAATAAAACGACTGTTTTGAAAAAAAAATGTCCAATGTTTTGAATTTTGGCGGAGACTCGCAATTAGTGCCAGAGAAAGTACTGATTAATTCGATAAATAAAGATAAGGATGTATCGATGAAACGAGGAGCAATTTAACTATGATGACGTTCTGCCATTACACAATAGCGCTGGACAAGAACGACTAATTCGATAAGTATATGACATCAAACATCAATTCAGATTACGAGTATTTACCTTAACAACATTATATATTACTTAATGCCGCCACAGTTTTACCGCAATATGTATTTAACTATATAATTCGGTTGGATTCCACCTCTGTGAGCAGCAGAGACATAATGAATTTCAGATAACGCTAATTTCTGAAACGTCTCATTATGTCTAGTAGCGGATCGCGGGGACTACTTTTAAAGAAAACAAGAAGCTCAGGGGCTCTCGCTGTCATGAGAGTCGCGAGTTACTTACTCGAAGTATACAACCTTAATTATTAAAACAGGTTAAAAAAATAGGAGTGATTTGGATATACTATAGGTGCAGGCAACGGTTCACAAAATTGTCTTGAAAGAAGATCATGCACCACTTTCCAGATTCGTTGACAGATGTTGTTTGATAGATCTGGATATAGAAACGGTGCTATTGTTGGGAACAGTTGCCTGACGGGGTCGTGCCGCGGAGGCAGGTGACGAAGTGGAAGATCGTGGGATGGCGCGAGGCGAGGGCGCTCTCTACGGTGATTATTACAGACTAAGTATACATACATTACAATTAGCATCTTTCTACCTAAGTTAGCCAGTTGCAGTTGTATCCTGCACTGCACGCGGTGCACTCTAGTGCGGTTCCGCAACATTCGGCCGGGCTGAGCCGCTTGACATCTTCTTGTAGAAGATCATTCAAGATTCATTTTATTAAAAATCGTAGTTTTCCAGATGTTACGAATATCATTGACAAAAGTCTGTTCTGATCGTGTTGTTTGACACGGTGATTGTGAAAATCCTTCATACCATGTTTTACATTACAATAAGTTGTATTACAAATGTTCCGAGTATTTTAGTCATAGATCCGATTATGTTGTTTGACACGGTGATTGTGAAAAGCGTTCAAAGTCACACTCACAGCCAAATTCTAACAACACTTTTATAGTACCATTAGTTTTTCGATTAATATCGTAGTCAGTAAAAGATTTTATTACAAAGGAAGATCCTGCTGATTCCTTATTGTATGGATTATTTCCATTTGTATCTAAAGTTTTACATAATATACGAACATACACTGTATTTTATGAAGTGATATTTTCTGAATGTTTCCTAAGATATTATGAGCAGGTAAAATAAATTCTTTCTCGATATATTTCAGTCCCACTAAAATTTAAATTTAATTAATACTGATTCGTAATCTATTGAGCTGACTATAATGAAAATGAAAATAACATTGGCTAAATAATCTAGGTAACTGAAATACATTAAATATGGTCTTTTCTTAAATAATAACGAGTTCAAATGTTTATACATACACCTTTATAAGAATTATCAATACCAAAATAAAACTAATCAAAGAATAAGAATAAAATGACTAGAATAGTGTAC